>BNST01002455.1:0-14030 GCA_019650275.1 Xylocarpus granatum | reverse complement strand
CACATTCGCAGCGCATGGACAAACGTACCGAGAGGACCAGATCTTCCCGCGGGCATGGCAGTGGTTGTCGACAGGTCGGCAGTGCATTGGTATGAACTAATAGGAGTGACAGAACATCCTGCAGGCATGGCGGAAGCTTTGTTGCATTAGGAAGTACATGGTACGAATACTGGCAGCGATGAGACACATCCCCACGAGCAGGAAGCTTTGTGCATTAGGCAGTGCATGGTATGAACTTCTGGGAGGCATCGGAACATCCCTGCAGGTATGGCTGAGGCATCAGGCACATTCAGCAGTGTGCAGGAGGAACTTCTGGGAGCGACTGGAATATCCCTGCTGGTGCGGCAAAGGCGTCCGGTGCATTCAGCAGTGCGCAGAACAAGCTTTCGATAGTGACCGCAAAACCCCCCACAGTCTTGGCAGATGCATTGGACATAATCAGCAGTGCGCGGGACGAACTATGGTGAGCGACCAGAACATCTGTGCGGGTGTGGCAGTTGCGTTGGGCCCATTCGGCAGTGCGCGGAACAAACTTCAGAGATCAACCGGAACATCCCCGTGGGTGTGGCAGCGGCGATGGACGCATTTGGCAGTGCGTGGGACGAACTTCTGGGAGCCACCGGAACATCCCCGGGTGTGGCACTACAACAGATAGAATAAGAAAGCTCTTCAAATTTCTCTCTTCATCTATTTTCTCTCTACTTGCATTTTTTTATTTGTTTATGTTGAATCTTTGAAATTGTGAGCTAAACACATTCAAATTCTATTTATCAACAGTGTGCGAAATGAACTTCAGGGAGTAAATGGAACAACCCCGTGGGTGTGGCAGCGTGTTGAGAACCTAAGTATGAAGGAAAGGCAATGGTCAGAAAATGGGGCGACAAAGGAGAGCATGGGCCAGAAAATGTGCATAACAAGAGTGGCAACAGAAAGTATGCAGCCCAGCAGTGAAGCCCAACCAGTATTTGACTTAATCCTAATTAATGTAGGACACTCATGATGAGTTCCAGTAGCAATAGGATAGTCGCGACAAGAAGAATTTTAAGGACAGAAGGATATGCATTCAAAGTCCTAGTCCTAGAAGGATAAGCTAAGAGGAAGTCCAGCTGCTGTAGAAAACAAGATAAAGTAGGAATTCTAGTCTAGGTAGGAATTCAAGAAAGACCAAGCATCCTAGTAGGATTAGGACACAAAGGATATGGTCTATCTTGATAATGTTTTATTTGACTTAGAAAAGCTTGTTGACTTAGGAAAACATATCCTAAATGGATAAGGAACCTAAGTACTAGTTAAATTAGGATAAGGCTGTCTTAGGACTATAAATACAGCCCATTATTTGTGAGGAGCTCATAAGCTACGAATTTTGTTATTTTCTCATTCATTAATCAAGAATCAAAGGTAAGCATTCTTGCTTCTATTCTTGTTTATATTTCGGTTATCTTTTAAGAGTTGTCTTGAGATAACTTGGGCTTAAGTCAAGGTTAAGAGTTGTCTTCCTTACTTAAGAGCTAAGGTTGAAGTTAAGAGTTGTCTTCTTCAACCAAGGCAAGTTGTGATAGGTTTAAGAGTTGTCTTGCCTATCCAACATATCTTTATATATATATTAGTTAACCCGAAGGACAGCTTAGGGGATATAAAATAAGAAAAGAACTCAAGAATCAAACGGGATAGCAAGTTAGGAAAGATTCCAGTAGGAGTGCTGACCCCTAAGGTGTAGAAAAGTTGGGGAAAAATTGGGACCCCAACATAGCGGCATCAGGCGCATCTTGCAATGCATGGGACAAACTTCCGGGATTGACTGGAACATCCCTGTGAGTGTGGCTAAGGCATCGGGCACATTTGCCAGTTTACGGGATGAACTTCAGTGTGCTACCTGAAATCTTCCTGGGCACAGCAAAGACTTCCGGCGTGTTGGGCAATGGATGGGATGAACTTCTGGGAGTGATCAGCACATCCCCGTGGGTGTGGCAGCAGCATCAAGCGTGTTTAGCAGTGCATGGGACAAAGTTCCAAGAGCGACTGAAAAATCTCTGCATGCTCAGTAGAGGTGTTGAACGCGTTCAACAGTGCTCGGGATGAACTTTCGAGAGTGATCAGAACATCCCCCGTGTGCAGTAGGGGTGTTGTATGCTTGTGGCAGTGTGCGGGATTAACTTCTGGGAGTGACAAGAACATCCCCACCGACGCGGCAGAGGCTTCGGGGCATTTGGCAGTGCGTGAGAAGAACTTATGAGAATGACAGAAAATACCCTCCAGTGTGGCAGATGCTTTGGGTGCATTGGGCTATGTTCAAGAAGAACTTCCAAGAGCGATTGGAACATCCCCACGGGCGTGGTAGAGGTGTTGGGCGTGTTCGGCAGTGCGTGGGATAAACTTCTAGGAGTGACTGCGACATCACCGCGGGTGTGGCAGCAGCATAGGGCGCGTTGGGCTGTGTGCAGGACAAGCTTTTTGGATCGACCGAAACATCCCCTCAAGCACAGCAGAGGCACTTGGGGCCTTCAACAGTGTGTAGGATGAACTTCTGAGAGTGACCGGAACATCCCTGTAGGCGCGGCAGAGGCATCGGGTGGGTTGGACAGCACACAGGACAAACTTCTGGGAGCTTTCGGAACATTCCCACAAGTGCAGCAGAGGCATTGGGCACATTCAGCAATGCTCAGTGCACAACAGAGGCATTGTGCAAGTTCAGCAGTGTGCAGTACGAACTTTCGGGAGCGACCAAATCATATCCACAGGCATGGCAGCGGCATCAGACATGTTCAGCAGTGTGCAGGACACACTTCCAGCGGGGACCAGAACATCCCCTTGGGTACGTGATGTGCTCAATCATGGAAATGAAGTTACTGCCATCCAAGAAAAATTAATCCTCATTAACAAAGGATATCCATGCCAAGAAGAATTTCAGCAACAGCAGAAAATATCACTAGGCAAGGAGTTTGAGATCAAATAGGGTTTTACAAGTAAGATTTTAAGTAGGATTAGGAACCCGATATATTAGGCTTATCTTCATAGAAATCTAGATGACTTAGTAGTCCTTATTTACTTAGGAATCCTTATCATAGATGAATTAGGCGTTTTAGTATAATTTAGACATGGAAAGGCTGTCATTACTATAAATACGGCATTAGTGCTTGTAATTAAACAGTTTTGAGGAATAAGCGGAAATTTTGCTTCGTTGCATCCAAATTCTTATCTAAACAAATTCCTTGTTTAGTGGCGAATTATCTATCGATTCTTATCACTCTTCCTTCTTTCTATCTTAGAGTGTGGCGAATCAACCTAGTAATCTTGTTTGTGGCGATTTGATCTTATCAAACTTGATTAACTAGTTTTCTCTTCTTAAACTTTTCATAAGCTATCCCTATCACATTCCCACTTCAAAATTCGTACATAACCCTTTAGCTTTCTTAAAACACCCCTACAGACCTAGTAACTTACTCCAATTACGAATTTTCATCCACCCAACAACTATACTATATACCAACACCTTTTTCCATCCACAAAAACCCAAAAAAATATACCCATTAGATCTTGATTCACCACTAAGATCCATCCTTGAGGCATATCAGTACGGCACAGGCTTTTGGCGCGTTAGGTGGTGCGCGGGACAAAACTTCCTAGAGCAATTGGAACATCCCCACCGGCATGGCAGAGAATTTAGGTGCATTGGCGAGTAGGCGGGACAAACTTTGGGAAACAACCGGAACAACCTCCCTGGCAGGGCAGAGGCTTCTAGCGCATTGGCCACTGTAAGGGGCAAGCCTCCGGGAGTGACCCAAACATCCCTGCAAGTGCAGCGAAGGCGTCGGGCACATTTGGTAGTGCGCAGGACGAAATTCTGGGAGTGACAAGAACATCCCCTGGGCGCGGCAAAGGCTTTGGGCATGTTGGACAGTGTGTGACACAAACTTTTAGGAGCGACCAAGACATCCCTGTGGGCACAGGCCAAAGGAATTGGATGCGTTTTAAAGTGCGCGGTACAAACTTTCAGGAGCGACGGTAACATTCTTATGGGTGCGCGGTAGTGGTTTTGGGTGCATTAGGCAGTGGAAGGACAAACTTCCAGGAGCGACCAAACCATTCCTGTGGACGGGACAGAGGCTTTGGCCGAGTGGGGAAGTGTGCAAGGCGAACTTCCAGTAGCAACCCGAACATCCCCATGGGCATGGAAGATGAGTCAGGCGTGTATGACAGTGCATGGGATGAACATCCAGGAGCGAGCGGAACATCCTCACAGGCACAGCAGTGGGGTCAACCGCATCCGGCAGTGCACAGGATGATCTTCCTGGAGCAACTGGAAAATCTCCACGGGCTCGGCAGAGGCATTGGGTGCATTTGGCTGTGCGGAGGACGAAGTTCTACGAGGAACCAGAACATCCTCGTGGGAGAGGCAAAGGAGTTGGGTGCATTCTGGCAGTTTGCAAGATGAACTTCCGGGAGCAGCCAAAACATCGCCATGGGTTGGCAGAGTTGTCAGACGCATTCGGCAGCTTGCAAGATAACTTATAGGAGCGACCGAAACATCACCATAGGCGAGGCGGCGGCATCGAGTACTTTTGGCAGTGTACAGGACAAACTTTCGGAATAACTGGAATATCCTCCCTGGTGGGGCAGTTCAAGGGGCGAACCTCCAGGAGTGACCTGAACATCCCCACGGGTGCAAAAAAGGCATCGGTCGCATTGGGCAGTGCATGGGACAAACTTCTAGGAGTGACTAGAACATCCCCTTGGGTGCGACAGAGGCTTCAGGATTGTTGAGCAGTGCGTGGGATGAACTTTCGGGAGAGTCCGAAACATCCCTGCTGGCGCGGCAGAGCGATCAGGCTCATTCTGAAGTGTGCAAAGACAAACTTCCGGGGAGCAACCGTATCATCCTTGCGAGCATGGCAGTGGCTTCAGGTGCATTGGGCAGTGGGTGAGACAAACTTCAGGGAGCGACCAGAACATCCCTGTGGTTAGGCTAGAGGCTTTGGGTGAGTGGGGCAGTGTCTGGGACGAACTACCAAGAGCAACCCGAACACATCCCCATGGGCATGGCAGAGGCTTCAGCCACATTTGGCAGTGCATGGGACAAACTTCTGGGAGCAACCGGAACATCAACATGGGCACAGCAGAGGATTTGGCCACATTTGGCATTGTGCAGGATGAACTTCCGAGAGTGACCAAAACATCCCCATGGGCATGGCAGAGGCTTGGGCGGGTTGGGCTGTGCACAGCACAAACTTTTGGGAGTGACCAGAACATTCTCGCAGGTGTGGCAGAGGCATTGGGCACATTCGATAGTGCGCGAGACAAACTTTAAGCAGCCATCAGAACATTCTTGCGGGTGCGGCAAAGGCATCGGGCGTGTTCGGTAATGCGTGGGACAAACTTTTGAGAGGGACCCAAAACATTCTTGTGGGTGCGGTGAGGCATCGGGCGCATTCGATAGTGCACGAGACAAACTTCTAGGAGGAACTGAAAAATCCCCGCGGCTGTGGCAGTGGCATTAGACATGTTCCGTATTGCACGAAATGAGCTTCTAGGAGTGACTAGAACATCCCTGCGGATGCAGCAGAGGCATTAGGTACGACACAAACTTCTAAGTGCGACCAGACCATCCCTGCGGGCGTGGCAGAGGCTTCGGATGGGTGGGCTGTGCATGGGACGAACTTCTCAGAGTGACCAAAACATCCCTGCAGGCAAGTCTAAGGCATCAGGCGCGTTCGACAGTGCGTGGGACTTGGGGGTGATTAGTTAAGATCACCAATAATACTAGAAAAAGATTAGTTAAGATCATTAGTATTAAGCAAAAGATCTCTATACATAAGTACAAGTATAGGCTGCCTTGCATACATAGCTCTCTTATGTTAAAGATGAAGAGATTGAGGGTGAAGATGAAAAGCCCAAATAACTCTTGGATTGATCTATGGATACCCATATCAAGCCCAAAGCCCAATTCAAGCTAACTACTAAAGGACGAAATAACGGCTAGTTTTTTAAATTGAAAGATATGCTATTATGTGTTGTACCTAGCTGTTAGAAAAGTAAAGTAAGCTTGTACCTAGCCGTTAGGATGTTGTATATAAAAACCCAAGCTGTGTAAATATTTGGAGATAGAATACAAAAGCTCTTCAATTTTCTCTCTTCATCTATTTTCTCTCTACTTGCATTTTTTTATTTGTTTATGTTGAATCTTTGAAAGTGTGAGCTAAACACATTCAAATTCTATTTATCAACATGGTATCAGAGCAAGGTTGCATTTAGGGAGCTCATTTCATCATCTCTCCTTTATTTTTTACTCTCTCTTGGTTGTGTGATCAATCTCCATTGTGCAAGGCCAGGTTGCTGAAATTAAAATGGCAGCACAAGTGGGAAGTAGTTCTGCCAAGAGAGAGAATTTTTTCAATGTTGATTCCGACTACAAAATCACCACTAAGCTTACTACCTTTCCTCTAAATGGAAGGAATTACTCTACATGGGTGACGAATGCAACAAGGGCCTTACTGGGCATGAGAGTTCTGGGATTTGTTGATGGAGAAATTAATCAACCTAAGGTGGGAGATAAAGAATATGCTGAATGGAGATATGTTGATAATCTTGTCATTACTTGGATTATCAACTCCATTGATCAATCCTTGGTTGGTGCCTTCAACAAAGCCAAAACTGCCAAAGACCTTTGGAATGCACTTGCTAGAAGGTTCGGAAATCAAGGTAATCTCTTAAAAGTCTATGAGTTGAGGGAAATCATTACAAATGCCAAGATGAATGGAAGTGATTTCCTTTCCTACTCCAACAAAATCAAGGAAGCATGGGATGAATTGGAGTGTTTGAGGCCGATTACTACCAATGAGGAAGAATTGGAGAAAAGGGCCAATGAAGATCTTGTTTGTTTCCTCTTGGCAGGATTGGGGCCTAGTTTTGGGGACCTTAGGAATCAAATTCTAAGGAATAAGGAGATGCCACCATATGATGATGTGGTGAATATTGTGGATAGGGAATTGATGGCTAGAGAAGCGTTTGATAGAGATGAGCCTAAAATTGAGAAAGGTGCATTTGCGGAGGCAAAAGAAGCAGCAATGGTAACACAAGGGTTGAAAGAAAGCAAAACCATCAAATGTGAAAGATGTGGAAGACTAGGACACATCAAAAGAAATTGTAGGTTTTGTGATCATTGTGGAAAGTTTGGGCATAACAAGGATAAATGTTTTGAGCTTCATCCTCACTTGAAGAAGGAGAATAAAGCCAAAATTTCAGAAGAATTAAACCACACATCAGAGGCAAACTTGTCCACAAACCTCATTGAGCAATTTGCAAAGTTCCTTCAATGTCAAAGGCCAAACACCTCTCAAGGTTTGATCTCTAATTTATCTTTAAATATTGATCCTTGGGTTATAGACTCGGGTGCTACAAATCACATGTTTAGAAGTAAAAATTTAGCTTCTAAAATTGAGTCTATAGGAAAGGATAAAAGGGTGAGTATAGCTAATGGAAAAGATATACCGATTAGTGGTTTAGGACACTTGAATATTTTGTCTAAGCATACTAAAGGTCTTTATATGCCATGTTTTTCTTCAAATTTGTTGTCCGTAAGTAGAATTACTAAAGATTTAGATTGTTATGTTATATTTGAACCTAATAAAGTAACATTTCAGGACATCAAGACCGGACAATTGATTGGTGAGGGAAGAGAGAAAAATGGGCTGTATGTTTTGGAAGATTCAAGCAAAGCCTTTAAAGTAGATAGCAGCAAAATCCAAGAACTTTGGCATGCTAGATTAGGGCATCCTCCTAGTCATATTTTGCAAAAATTAGTTCCTAACTTGAAATTTGATAAGATCAAAGATTGTAGTTCTTGTATTTTAGGAAAACAAACTAAGATACCTTTTGTACAATCTCATCATGAATATAATGATTTATTTGCTTTGGTACATTCTGATTTGTGGACTTCTCCCACTCTATCTCATAAGGGCTTCAAATATTTTGTAACTTTTATAGATCATAAATCCAGGTATACATGGATTTATCTTATTAAAAGGAAATCTGAGGTTTTTTGTTGTTTTAGAGAGTTTGTGATATTGATTGAAAACCAATTTGATAAGAAAGTTAAGGTGTTGAGAACTGATAATGGAGGAGAGTATGTGAACAACTTGTTTAAAGAGTTTTTAGTTAGTAAAGGAATTGTTCACCAAACTACTTGTCCTTACACTCCAGAACAAAATGGAGTGGCTGAACGTAAGAATAGGCATATTTTAGAGGTGGCAAGAACTATGATGTTCTATCACAATGTACCTAGAGAGTTTTGGGGGGAAGCTATTCTCACAGCGACACATCTTATTAACCGAACACCATCTATGGTACTGAAAGGAAAGACACCAATTGAGATTGCTTATAGTACCCAACCGAACTTGTCCTATCTTAGAATTTTCGGATGTGTATGTTATGTGCATATGCCAAGTCATTCAAGAGATAAATTAAGTGAAAGAAGCATTAAATGCATCTTTTTAGGTTATTGTGTAGATACTAAGGGTTATAGGTGCTATAATCCCTTAACTAAGAGCAAGTATATCTCTAGAAATGTTACTTTTGTAGAAAATGACTCATATTTTCATAGCATTGGTAATGGAAAAGGTGAAGTTGATGATCCACTTCCTTTAGCCATAATACACAAGTATATACCACCATCTAGTGACGTACTAGGCAACCATGACCAACACTTGAGTAGTGATAACATAGAATCACAAGATCAAGAGTCTAATGAGGGTGAAACCAGCAATGAAAGTCTAGATGCACATTCACCTAGTGATGTAAGTGAAGATTTACCGTTATCATCTAGTAGACTTAGAGACGAGGGAGAGCAAAATGAAATACATAGTGATGAACACTTGAATGTTCAACTAGAATCACTATCATCTAGTAACCAAGATGGGCCATCCATTAGTATACGAAGTGAGGGGGAGCATGTTGCACCTATGCAAGGCCAAAATCCCCCACTTAGGAGATCTCAAAGAATTCGACAATCTCCATCGGATTGGATGAAGAAAAGAGTGTTTTTCCATGGTAACAAAGTAATCGCACACCCTCTTAACCACTACTACACCTTAGGAAATGTAAAAGAGAGTTTTAGAGCCTTTTTAACTAAAGTAGACACCATTAAAGATCCTAATAACTTTAAGGAAGCTAGGGAATTATCAGTTTGGAGACAAGCCATGCAAGAGGAATTGGATGCTTTAGTTAAAAATAATACATGGGAATTAGTACCTTTACCTTTGGGAAAGAAGGTTGTAGGATGCAAATGGGTGTATAAGACTAAGTTAAATAGTGATGGAACCTTGGACAAACATAAGGCTAGGTTAGTGGCCAAAGGCTTCACTCAAACCTATGGCTTAGACTATACAGAAACTTTTGCACCAGTTGCAAAAATGAACACCATTAGGGTGCTTCTCTCCTTAGCGGCTAATTATAATTGGGATTTACATCAAATGGATGTGAAGAATGCTTTCTTGCAAGGAGAGTTAGAGGAAGAGGTTTACATGAGTTTACCTCAAGGATATGATGTTATGGTTCCAAATACACATGTTTGCAAATTGAAGAAAGCCATATATGGATTAAAACAATCACCAAGAGCATGGTATAATAAGTTGCATAATGCATTGTGTTCTGAAAATTTTAAAGTGAGTGATGCTGATCATTCCTTATTTATTAAGCACTCAAGTGAGGGATCTACCATTGTTCTTATTTATGTGGATGATATTATCATCACCGGTTGTGACATTAATGGCATTAAGAGCATTAAAACATATTTGAAGTCTGCATTTGATGTTAAAGATTTGGGAAACTTACGATATTTTCTAGGTATAGAAATCGCTTATTCCAATGAAGGGCTATTTCTATCCCAAAGAAAATATGTTCTTGATTTGTTAAGTGAGACAGGAAAACTTGGAGCAAAGCCAGCTGTGACACCTATGGAGGCACTAAGAAGGAAGAAAGAGGATAACAAGCATGAAAACGAACATGACAAGGAGGAGCCATACAAGGACATCAAGCTTTATCAAAGACTTGTAGGTAAGCTTATATATTTAACTATTACACGACCTGATATTGTTTTTTCTGTGCAACAGGTAAGTCAACACATGTCATGCCCAAAGAAAATACACATGGAAATGGTGAATAGAATTTTAAGGTACATAAAACAAGCACCGGGGCAAGGAATCTTGATGAGAAGAAATGGCCACCACAAGATATGTGCTTACACAGATGCGGATTGGGCTGGTAACTTCGAGGACAGAAGATCAACCACTGGTTATTGCACATTCGTGGGAGGTAATTTGGTGACTTGGAAAAGCAAGAAGCAAAGTGTAGTTGCAAGATCGAGTGCAGAAGCTGAATATAGAGCTATGGCATCTACTACGAGTGAATTGGTTTGGATAAAATCATTAGTGGAAGACTTAGGATTTTCAGTTGAAACACCTATAGACATGTACTGTGATAACAAGGCAGCAACACACATTGCATCTAATCCAGTGTTCCATGAGAGGACCAAGCACATCGAAGTTGATTGTCACTTCACAAGAGAAAAGTACTTGAGCAAAGTGATCAACATGCCTTATGTGAAGAGTGAAGATCAACTTGCGGATATATTCACCAAACCATGTACTCATCAACAACTTCTTAAGGTGAGTTCCAAGTTGAACTTCTTCAATTTGTACAAGTCCAACTTGAGGGGGAGTGTTAAAGATGAAGAGATTGAGGGTGAAGATGAAAAGCCCAAATAACTCTTGGATTGATCTATGGATACCCATATCAAGCCCAAAGCCCAATTCAAGCTAACTACTAAAGGACGAAATAACGGCTAGTTTTTTAAATTGAAAGATATGCTATTATGTGTTGTACCTAGCTGTTAGAAAAGTAAAGTAAGCTTGTACCTAGCCGTTAGGATGTTGTATATAAAAACCCAAGCTGTGTAAATATTTGGAGATAGAATACAAAAGCTCTTCAATTTTCTCTCTTCATCTATTTTCTCTCTACTTGCATTTTTTTATTTGTTTATGTTGAATCTTTGAAAGTGTGAGCTAAACACATTCAAATTCTATTTATCAACACTGAGGAGATTCCCAATGGATTGCCACCACTTGGAGGGATTGAACATCAAATCGATTTCATTCTTGGAGCTAGAATTCCATATCAACCAGCTTCTAGAAGCAATCCAAAAGAGTATAAGGAAATTCAAAGTCAAGTTGAGGAGCTCATGTCTAAAGGCTATGTGCATGAAAGCCTTAGTGCATGTGCTGTTCCAGTATAATTAGTGCCAAAGAAAGATGGATCTAGGAGAATGTGTGTTGATTGTTGTGCCATCAACAAAATCACTATAAAGTATAGACATGCTATCCCTAAATTAGATGACATGCTTGATGAGTTATACGGTTCTTGTATGTTCTCTAAGATTGATTTGAAGTCTGGTTACTATCAACCGAATCATCCCCATGGGCAGTGCATGGGATGAGCTTCTAGGAGCGACCATAACATCCCCATGGGCATAGCAGAGACATCAGGTGCATTCAGTAGTGCGCGGCATAAACTTTTGGGAATGACCAGAACATCTCCGCGGGCTCGGCAGCGCTGTTGGCCGTGTACGGAAGTGTGCAGGATGAACTTCTAGTAGTGACTGGAAATTCCCTACGGGCTGGCCAGAGGCATCAGATGTGTTCGGCAATGCACGGTAAGAACTTCCTGGAGCAACTGGAACATCCTTGCAAGCATGGCAGAATTGTCAGGCATGTTTGGCAGTGTACGCGATGAACTTCTAGGAGCAACCAGAACAACCCTGCAGGTGCGGCAAAGCTTCGTTTGCATTAATCAGTGCGCGAGATGAACCTTTAGGAGCAACCGAAACGTCCCCATGGGTGCGGCAGAAGCTTCAGGTTCATTAGGCAGTTTGCAGTACAGACATCCGGAAGTGACTACAAAATCCCTGCAGGCCTGCAGAGGTGTTGAACACATTCAGAGGTGCTCGCAATGAACTGCTGGGAGCGACGGGAACATCCCCGTAGGTGTGCCAGAGGCATCGGGCACATTCGGCCATGTGTTGGAGGAACTTTTGAGAGTGAGAGGAGCATCCCCCGCGGGCACAGCAAAGGCATCGAACGTGTTCTGCAGTGCACAGGACAAACTTCCAGGAGTGGCAGTAACATCCACGCTAGTAAGGGAGAGGCTTTGTGTGTGTTGGGCAGTTCATGGGGCAAGCTTCTGGGTGCGACCAGAACATCCTCGTAGGCACAACAGAGGCATCGGGCGTGTACGGCAATGTGCAGCATGAGCTTCCATGAGCAACTGAAAATATCCTTGTGGGCTCGGCAGCACCATCAGGCATGTTGGCAATGTACAGGATGAACTTCTGGGAGTGATCAAAAATTTTTCGTGGGCTCGGGAGAGGGATTGGGACACATTCAGCAGCGCTTAAGACAAACTTCCAGGCAAGATCGGAATCATCCCCACGAGCATGGCGGAGTGGTGTCAGGCACGTTCGGCAGTGCAAGAGACGAACTTCTGTGAGTGACTTGTTCATCCCCGTGGGCGTGGCAGAAGCTGTCAGGCAGTCGCAGTACACGAGACAAACTTGTGGGAGCGAACGGAACATCCCCCATGAACGCAGCAGGGGCATCATACATGGTGGGCAATGCTTGGTATGAATTACTGGGAGCAATGGTGTGATATAGAGTTTGAATGTGTTCTTAGCTCATCTTCAAAGATTCAATCATAAACAAATAAAAAAATGCAAGTAGATCGAGAAACAATAGATGAAGACGAGAGAAAATGGAAGAGCTTTCTGTATTCTATCTCCAAATATTTACACAGCTTGGGTTTATATACAACAACCTAACGGCTAGGTACAAGCTCACTTTCCTTTTCTACCAGCTAGGTACAAACACATAATAGCATATCTTTCAATTAAAAAACTAGCCGTTATTTCGTCCTTTAGAAGTTAGCTTAAATTGGCTTTGGGCTTGATATGGTGTCCATAGATCAATCCAAGAGCTATTGGGCTTTTCATCTTCACCCTCAATCTCTTCATCTTTCACACTCCCCCTCAAGTTGGACTTGTACAAATTGACCAAGTTCAACTTGCATACAAACTTTTGAAGTTGTTGAATACTCGGAGGTTTGGTGAATATGTCCGCCAATTGATCTTCACTCTTGACATAAGGCATTGAGATTGTCTTGTTCAAATATTTTTCTCTTATAAAGTGACAATCTACCTCTATGTGCTTGGTCCTCTCATGAAACACCGGATTGTTTGCAATATGTATCGCCGATTTGTTATCACAATGTAGCTTCATAGGTGCCTCGACATTAAAACCCAAATCTTCAACCAATGCCTTCAACCATATCAATTCACTGGTGGTTGAAGCCATTGCTCTATATTCAGCTTCGGCACTTGATTTGGCCACCACGGTTTGCTTTTTGCTCTTCCAAGTCACTAAATTCCCACCAACAAAAGTGCAATATCCAGTTGTAGATCTTGCGATCTTCAATGCTTTCCTGCCCAATCAGCATCCGTGTAGGCAAAAATTTGGTGATGTCCATGTTTCTTCATGAGTATTCCTTGTCCTAGAGTTCCTTTGAGATATTTGAGTATTCGGTCCACCATTTCCATGTGATTGGTCATTGGACAAGTCATGAATTGGCTTACCTGATTCACAGCAAAAGAAATGTCAGGTCTTGTAATAGTTAAATAGATTAACTTACCCACAATTCTTTGATATTGCTTGATGTCTTCAATTGGTTTGCCCTCCTTCTTTTTGGCTTGTCCTTCAATTGGAGTTGATGCTATCTTCCCTCCAAGCTTACCTGTCACTTCAAAAGATCAAGTGTGTATTTTCTTTGGGATAGAAATAGCCCTTTATTAGAATGGGCTATTTCTATACCTAGAAAATACCGTAAGTGTCCAAGGTCTTTAATATCAAAAGTAGACTTTAAATAACTTTTAGTGCTGTTTATTCCCAAAGTATCACTCCCTGTTATAATGATATCGTCCACATATATTATCA
>BNST01002453.1:0-65583 GCA_019650275.1 Xylocarpus granatum | reverse complement strand
GAAATTGACTCTCCCAATATGCACCCTTTCCTCCCCTGCGCCGCAGGCCACCGCTCCATCTTTTTCGCTATAACCTTGAGTGCCCCCGTCCCATTTTTTTTTTGACACACCACACCTGATGTAGGTGTAATTGCAGAGAAGAAAAAATTGTATCGGTGTTGCGGCAGGTTCAGTACGTTATAGTCAAAATATAATGCCGGCTAAAAGTCATATCGGAGGAAATAAGTGTATCAATACTGAAAAGGAAATTTGATAACTGATTCGACTTACCTGGATGGTGGGGGGGCCATGTTGTTTTTCTTTTGAATGGACCGTGGGGCACGTGTGCTCTCTTCCTCAACTTGATGTGGTTGGGTGGATGTGTAAAATGGGAGGATTTAAGCTGCTGGGCATTGCTCCCTCTTTAAATCCTCTTCACGAAAAACGACACGAGATAATCATCATTTCTCATTCTTAATCTCTTCTACAATTTTTGTAGCAGTTTTCCGGATATCAAATCTTTTTTTCTCCACCAATCTGGCTAAACTAACAGCTTTACAGGTTCGTTCTTTACTCTCCCCAATTAATTGCACTTGCAATTTTCTGGTCGACCGAGTTTAATGGACGAAATGACGCTCGTAACGTTTTATAAACCATTAAGAGTTAAGGGGGCCTGAGAAATAGAGAAACGGTGAACTTTCGTTCTTTGTTTTCTGTTAGGTCGCTTGTCAGTGTGCAATTCTTGGCATCAGTTCAGGTGAACCGCTGTAGCAGCTGGGCATTTTGCCTTTTGGGCTATTGGGTTTGGGTTGTCACCATTGATGTGATTTGAATAGCATTTGTGCGGTGTCTTCTCTTTCGGATATAGATATCTTCAAACTTTTTATAACCCTTCTTCTGTCTTGGTTCGCGATTTCTGATTGTGTGTTATCTTATTTGGAGAAGTGTAAGATGTTCCTTCTTCAAAGTTTTGGCATGCCGAAACCAGTTTCACCTTTTTGTTCTGTAAATACTGATACTAATTTGATTCCGTTCTCTAGTTCTTTCTTCTCTAACTCCTTTAGAGGGCATAGTTATACCGTAAAATCTCTCACTTGCCTTGCTGTTTCAAAAAATTCTGACCCAAAATCTGACCCTGAACCTGGCTCCAATCCCAGAGCTAAATCTAGAAGAACAAAGAGCCTTCAAAAAACGGAACTTTCCAAAAGTAAACATGAAGATCATGATAGTGATAGAATGTTTCCAACAACAAAACCAAGAAAAACAAGGCGGGGTCGTAAGAGTGAAGCGGATGCTGTTGAAGATTTTGTACGGGCCTCGCTTGAACAGACCTTTGCATCAATTAGAGATCAGAACTCTGAAGTTTTAGAGGATAAGGAGAATGTATTCAAAGACAGAGTTCAAGACAATGTAGATTCCGAAACCAGTGACGATGATGGTGAGAATGGTGGCAATGAAGATGATGAAATTGGTAAAGGGAAAAGAAAAAATAACATGGTGGTTGAGGAGGATGATCCAAATTGGCCATTGGATGCTGATGTAGGTTGGGGAGTTAGAGCTTCAGAGTATTTTGAGCAGCATCCAATTAGGAATGTTGTTGGGGAAGATGGCTTGGAGATTGACTGGGAAGGTGAAATTGATGATAGCTGGGTGAAGGAGATCAACTGTCTGGAGTGGGAGAGCTTCGCTTTCCACCCAAGTCCACTAGTTGTTCTCGTTTTTGAGAGATATAACCGGTAACTTTCTTATAATACACAATTTAGACTAGATTCTGCAGATGCTGGTTATTTGCACAATACAGATAGTAGCATACTTTGAAAATAAATAAATATATTTCAACTAGGAAACATTTTTGAAGTTTAACCAGCAATATGAGTACCCTTTATGAAAATGAGTTATCATCACATAAAACATAAACTAATGTTCTAATGCCTGGTATAAGCTTACTTATTTTTAAAATCTGTATAGTGTATGTCTTACTTTTGCATAAAATTACTACAGCATTTAAACAATAAAGTAGTTACAAATGCATTTTGGTGTTGCTTTCTTTACGTGTGATTTTCTGTGCATAACTGCAGATTGTCCATTGGGTTTGTGCCCATGTCGTGTCCCTTGTCAACCTTAGTTTTATAATGTTGTTCATTTTGCTGGTGAAGACAATTAAACTGATCAACTAGAAGGTTTTATTCTTATGCACCATTTAATCGGCCTGTAGTTTGGAAGTCATCGTGGTTTTTCTGTTTTATTCTTGGCAAAATTGAGTTGAAGAGAATAATCTAATTGTTCTTAAGAATTATAATCCCTTGACAATTCCATCATTTTCTACTTTTTTCCCTGTATCTTTCTGGTACCTCAGAGGAGTTTTAAATTTTATACTTGTGTAATTGCACCATTTCAGTGCAACTGATAACTGGAAGACTTTGAAAGAGCTAGAGAAGGCAATCAAGGTATACTGGAGCTCTAAAGATCGACTGCCTCCTCGGGTATTGTGTACTTCTCATTTCAAAAATTTCCCTGATTCATTACTTTTACTTATTTATAACTTTGCCACTAGAACTGTTCTGACTCTGTGAGGTTGCGGTTGAACAGTATGCTCTGGGTTTCTGTTCTTGAAGGGTCAATATGTATGTAATGCAGACCATCTGTTTGATTGTCCAGTTACCTGGACATTTATCTGTATTTGATAATGGAAGTTTTTGACTTCCAAAAATTTGATTTGTTATTTTTCCCCTTTCTCCATAAATTTCTTTGCACCCAATAGAGGAGCCTGCATGGAGGGATATTATATTTCTCAGATAGATATACCTTGTTCATACACTGATTATGATAGTTGAATTTTCTTGGAGACAGGCGGTTAAGATAGACATCAATATTGAGAGAGACTTGGCATATGCTCTGAAAGTTAAAGAATGCCCTCAAATTTTATTTTTACTGGGAAACAGGATCGTGTACAGGGAAAAAGGTAGCATAGAGTTTTCCCTGTTTAAGTGGTAATACAAAGCACCATCTGGCCTATTTGCTTTCTATAAATGGCAATTGACTATGGTCTTTGCAGAGTTTCGCACATCTGATGAGTTGGTCCAAATGATTGCACATTTTTACTATAAAGCGAAGAGGCCATCATGGATTGATAAAGCAGCTATCTATCCTCCTTGTTAGTTCCAAATGGGGTACTAAATCAATCTCTCTTAACAGTATATCTTATCCTGTATTGAGTTTATTATTTGCTCCACTTTATGAGTTATCATCTTATCATTCTTTATCATTTTACCTTAGTATTATCTTCTTGAAGGTAGTTCATATGGAATGCATTTGAGAACCATGGCGCATAATCAAGAGTAACTGGATTCAGCAAGGCGAAGCTGTTGACACAAATCTTGCCGCTGTTAGATGCTGGCATACATACCTTTGAAAAAGCTGTAGAATCAAACATGCTTTGCTGGTGGTGCTGGTGGTTGAATCCTAGTGAATTCTTACACAATCTTGTTTGTATGCCACTGATTTGACATATTTTCTTGAAATGATAGTTCTTGTCATGGTTGATTCAGGATCACAGGATGATGCTGTTGCTTCTATATTGAGCTAGATATGTTAAAAATTTCCATTTCTTTTAGATGATCTTGATGTTAATAAGCTAATCATTAACTTCTGTTAATGTTAACAAGTTTCATGCTTAAGCAGAAGCTGTATTGATCTGTTGGATCAGTCAAAACTATAACTCAACTGTTGCTGTCATAGGTAAATTATATAAATAGTAATGTTACCTAATTTTGGATATGGAGCCTAGATTACTTTGAACGCCACCCCGTGCTCATTCTATCAGCCTGTGGTTGTTGCTTACCATGATAGCTATGTAATTCAGTGGCAACAAGTCTATCCCCCAATTGGCGTTGAATACATTCGTTTTCGCACTGGGGCTGTGCGGTGTTGATGCATCAGATAAAGTCATCAATTGTGAATGATGATGGGTTGAATGTCTGTGTTCTTGGGTAATGTGTTCATGAATGCGTGATTTTTTGGGGTGACTTCTACAGACCAGGAAAAATAAAATTGAAGGCATCAACTCCACCTGATTATTTCATTTATGTTATTACACTACACACAAATTGTTGCCATTTGATAGGCATATAACATGTAAAATTCAAGACTTTCCAATTTTTTTTATAATATTTATCTCTAATAATTCATCCTTACACATAAATATGATTTTCACCTTTTCTTTTGAGAACACTGGAAAACCTTTAAACTTAAAATAATAAAAAAAAAGGAGGGCATATTCGCATAAAAAGCGGAAAAGAAGGGGTGAAGAGGTGAAATAAGGAAAATAAGGGGAAGAATCTCCGGTGTCCATCCCCTCTGACTATTCTTCTCTTGTTCTGTGTCTGACTTTGATCGCTCTTTTCTTCCCCAGAGCTTCATTTTTGGGGTTTCACGTTGGTCTTCCTATTCGAAACTTCTATTCTAGGATAATGGTGAGGAGATTGTTGAACAAGCTTGTTTCTAGGTCGCTCTCCGTTGCCGGACAATGGCAGCAGCAGCAGCTCCGTCGTATCAACATCCACGAATATCAGGTTCCCGTCTTTTCATCGTACAATCATGCCCATTTTTTCACATATTTCTTTATTACTTGTTTATTATTTTCTTTTTATCTTTCTTTTTTTAATCAAAGAATCGGATCTTTATTCGGGCGCTAAGTTATGCTCGAATGATGGCATATTGCAAAACGACCTACTATTTGTGTGTCCCTGTGATTGTTTAATATTGTCTGTATACTTTCGAAGGTTGAATTATTTTGATTGATTGTCAGGGAGCTGACTTGATGGGCAAATTTGGAATCAACGTGCCGAAAGGAGTGGCTGTTTCTTCTGTTGATGAAGTCAAAAAGGCAATCCTGGATGTTTTTCCTAATGAAAATGAGGTAATCTTTTATCAACTGTGATGAAGTAATAATAAATCTCTTTTTATTTGGCAAAGAAATGAATTTCCAAATTTTAAAATTTTCTGAGATTGTATTTTCCACAAAGACGGAACAGGGTTCGGAGTTGGGATAATTTGATTTGATTAAGCTTATTAAACCAAGTGAAGTAAAATGAGTGACAGTAATCTTGGCTGTGGTGCAGCTAGTGGTTAAGAGCCAAATTTTAGCTGGCGGACGAGGCTTGGGCGCATTTAAATCTGGTCTTAAGGGTGGAGTTCACATTGTTAAGACTGAACAAGTTGAAGATATAGCTGGTTGTGCATTTGTTTTCTAGTATAATTTTCATAAAATTTGTTTTCATTCTTCTTTAGTTTACCCATATTGTTTATGATCTTGTTGTTTGCAGCAAAGATGCTTGGTCAGATACTTGTCACTAAACAAACTGGTCCGCAAGGCAAAATTGTCAGCAAGGTTAGACATAGTTTTTGCTTTTACATGGAAATTTACATTTGGAGATAAAATCTCACTCATAGTCATAGTCATTTATAAGCAGTTTTGGTGTTGGTCTTCCTGTGCTTGGTTTTAGTACTTGAAAGCATATGATGATCAATTAAGGATGTTTACACTGATGTGAATTTGTTATTATTTCATAAGATATAATGTCAATCAGATTTTTCCTTCAAAGTATTAGATATTATTTTCTTTTGTAGTTAATTTTTGAAATATTCATTTTTTGATGGATATGTAACTAAATTGAAGTTAGCTTTTTAACTAAAACTCATTGAATTTCTTTTCCTCTCCCAGGTTTATCTATGTGAAAAGTTGTCTCTCGTCAATGAGATGTACTTCGCTATCACTCTGGATCGTAAAACTGCTGGCCCAGTAGGTTACCAACTGAGTGTGTTACTTTTGTTCTCTCTAGAATGAATAGTTCGTTTATCTCTATTGTTGTCAATGTTTTTGTGCCTACTATTCACATACCCTTGCTTGAGATTATTGTCTTGGGTTAAAGATGGTTATTAATTATTTCTGTTTTTTCAGATCATAATCGGCTGTAGAAAGGGAGGAACCAGCATTGAAGACCTTGCTGAGAAATATCCTGACATGATTGTTAAGGTTAATATCCTTATGTCTGCCCTGGATGATTTATGATGGACATTGAGGGCAGTCTCTTCTTCTCTTGCTGGCTGCTGTATTGCTATGTGGCTGACTGATCATTTGCTTCTGGTAGGTGCCTATTGATGTCTTCAAAGGAATCACTGATGAAGACGCTGGCAAGGTTGTAGATGGTCTGTCACCCAAGGTTGCTGATAGGAATGATGCAATCGAACAAGTGAAGAAACTGTATAAACTCTTTTGCAAGAGTGACTGCACATTATTGGAAGTGAGCATGAATTTCTATATGTCTCAAGTGTCATTTGATTTATATATTTTTTATTGTGTGGTCAACGAATGCTATTGGTAGTATTATTGGTTGGTGGATTATCTCTTCGTTTTGCTTTTTGGTTGGATGTCTTACTGTGGATTATTGCTCTTTCGGTCAGATCAATCCCCTGGCAGAGACTTCTGGTAACCAGCTAGTAGCTGCTGATGCTAAGTTGAACTTTGATGATAATGCCTCCTTTCGCCAGAAAGAGATATATGCTCTCCACGATCCAACACAGGAGGATCCCCGAGAGGTTTGGATACTTCTACATTTAACTTGCCTATCACTGTGAAATGTTTATTTTTAGTTGCTTGTGATATGAAAATTCAAGCTAAGTGTGAGTTATAAAAATTTTTTATTTTGTCAAGTATAAAGATTCTTCAATTGCAGAGGCTAAACCATCCAATTGTGTATTCCATAGATAACCCCTCACTCATCAACAATACAAAGATACACAAACTATCATGCAAAAGGGTTAGACTTGTCAATGACCTGATGCATTTGTTTCTATCTCGAGTCATGCCCTATATCTTCTGACAGGTGGCTGCTGCCAAAGCAGATTTAAATTACATTGGCTTGGATGGTGAAATTGGTTGCATGGTGAATGGTGCTGGATTAGCTATGGCTACAATGGATATAATCAAATTACATGGTGGAACTCCTGCCAACTTCCTAGACGTCGGTGGTAATGCTTCTGAAAGCCAGGTAATGATTCAAGACTTTGCTTTGACCGTACTTATCATGTCACTGCTTGACATGTCAATAGTTGAAGTCTTCTGAAGCGTTGAACATCTGGTAATAAATGATTTTTAGGTTTCTGTATATCATCACTGATATTTACAAGGCTTAGTATGCTATCTGGTGTCAGTTTTTGGTAACTTGCTTCTGTCTTTGCATCAATGGTTATATTTTGCTGATATCTGACATGCTTTAGATTGTCAACCTGATGCATTAATTGCATCAATGGTTATATTAATGTGCTTGACATGTCAATAGTTGAAGTCATCTTAAGCTTTGAACATCTGGTAATAAATGACTTTTAGGTATCTGTATGTCATCACTGAAATTTCCAAGGCTCAAGATGCTATCTGGTGCCAGTTGTTAGTAACTTTCTTGTATCTTTGCACCCATGCTTATGTTGGATATCTGACATGCTTTAAGATCATCAGCCTGACGCATTAATTATCATTAAAAAATGTAACTTGTAGCTTCTTTAACTGATTAATATATTTTTTGGGGCAGGTAGTTGAGGCATTTAAAATATTGACTTCTGATGAGAAGGTCAAGGCAATTTTGGTTAACATATTTGGAGGAATAATGAAATGTGATGTAATAGCAAGTGGAATTGTCAATGCTGCTAAACAGGTGAGAGATGCATTGGCTTCGTCTTGAGTTACATTCAAATCAAATACTGACCTTTGAATGAGTTAGATGATGTTGGACAGGTTTTAGATTAAAATCTCGTTAATATAATAAACAATTATATTCAAAGTTTTTCTTTCACTCATTATCTTTTATTTTGTAGTCACGTGTACATGTTCATCTGCTCTTCTTTTTGCAATAAGCATCGAGAAAAAATTTGAATGGTTTGTTCAAAATTGGAGGAATCAAAGAATTGGACCCATGTTCCCCAAAATAGATACAAGTGAAAATAAGGAAAAAGAGGGGATAATTTATGATATTTGGCCATATTTGAACATTCTCCTTGCCTCAAGGTCAGTTGACTAGAAGCATTAACTTCTATTTGGTCTTGTATTCAAGGTTGCTCTGAAAGTACCAGTGGTTGTTCGTCTTGAAGGCACCAATGTTGACCAGGGAAAGAGAATACTAAAGGTAAATGTGGCATTTGATCCGATTTAAAAATTCTTCTGATAAATGTGAAATTCAATATGTTATAAAGTAGAACCTCATGAACAAAAGATTAATTGGCTTTGATTATTGTGATGTATATTCACTATCTCTTTGGTTCTGCAGGAAAGTGGTATGACACTGATAACAGCAGAAGATCTTGATGATGCTGCTGAGAAAGCAGTTAAAGCAGCTGCCATTTAAGAAAAATCAAAGAAACAAGTCTGTTGTTCTACTTCTTGACTAGTTTTAGAATTTTTGGTAAATCAAGTCCATTGAATCTTTACCAGTGATAAAAGAGGGAATGCGAAAACATCCTTCGAGTCTTTCAAAATTGAACTCTCTGCAGTTCTGATCATTGTGATAATTCTTTGAATATTTAGTCTTTTATAATACCCAAACCAAATTTTTGTGATTAGTTTCATACCTTGGATTCATCTTCCCCCTAAGTTACTTGATGTTCCGGAGCAGTGTGTCGTGTGATCTTTCCCAGAAATCATAAGAGCATAGGGATATGAAAAAAAACCGTTAACCCAAGAAAAGTGCAGTCGTGTGCTGAAGGTGGAATGTGTGTGTGTATTATGTAACAATAGAAATGAGAAAGATCTGCGGGTATGATGTTCTTGTTGCTTCAACTTTTAATGCCTGTTTGAAAATGATGAAAAGAATCATTCAATTACACAAACATAAATTAGTTCTCTGTTGAGAGATTTATCTTTTGCAATGACTCTGCAATCTTCTTGGAAATGCAATACGCTGTGGATTGGATGGTGATCATAGGATTGACACCGACTGCAGTGGGAAGCACACTGCCGTCGCAAACATACAAGCTTTCAGCTTCCCAACTTTCACCATTCTCATCGACTGCACCGTCTATCTCCGTAGCACCCATCCTGCAACTTCCCATCTGATGTGCAGAAAAATACATGGACCAGTGCTCACCCCTCGACAGCATTCCTCCAACTACGTCTATGGAGTCTAAAAACTCCTCCAGGTTTTCCTCCTTGATTCCTTCACATCTAAGTTTATGGCCATCACTCCTATGTGTCCCTACCTCTACAGCTCCTGCCGCAACCAAAATTCTTAGAGCCTGTCTCAAACCAGTTTTCAGATTCTCCTTATCGGTCTTATTGAGCCGATACTTAATACTTCCCTCGAACTTAACTTCACCTGAACCCCGATCCCTGATCAATGCAAAAAGGTGAGATATTCTTCCATACTTAACCATGCTTTCCTTCAGTTCACGCCCTGAAGTCCATGGAAATAGTGCTGCAAAAGAAGCTGGTCCCAACGCTGGAGATTCTATAATTGCCTGAGTATGGGATTCCTCCGAGTTCACCTTATGGATTGAAGTGATGATTCCTCCCTCAAAAGTTTTGCCTTTCAGTTCTGATATATGCTCCGGAAAGTATCCCCAAGCCATAAGAACAGGATGCAGATGAAGGTTTGTGCCAATATTTGGATTGTTCAACCCACTAGAGATCATTAGAGGAGGTGTCAAGAGAGACCCGCAAGCTGAAACTGTTACTTTAGCCTTAATTTGCAGCTTCATTGTGATATCTTTATTCAAAGCTGTTGCAATCACACCCAGGCATTTTTTGCTTCTACGTCCATTTTTATCATTTACCAGTATGAATTTCTCAGCTTTGCATCCTGATAGAATCACGGCACCATTGTCCACAGCATCAACAAGCCAAGTAACATCAGCCCCTTTCTTATCTCCTGTTCTACAACCATAATTGCAAGAACCACAATAATGATCTTCTGAGGAATTTCTCGCAACTGACTCAACCTTTAAACCAAGATTCTCACATCCTTTACGAAGAACTTGATTTTGTAATCCTTCCTCGGTACAGTGTTCTGTAACACCAATCCTCTTACAGACATCTTCCATAGCAAGTTGGTAATCCGGGCTCCCAAAAAGTGGAATCTTATGATCGATGAACCATTCCCTGACAACAGAATGGGGTGTTTTGATTGAGGCAGACCAGTTAATGGCAGAGCCTCCACCCACTGTTGATCCTGCCAAAATCATAATTTTTCCATCAAGAGATGATAGGAATCCACCAGACTCGTATAGCTCTTGCATGGAAGGACCTTCCAGAGAAGAGTAGTCTTCCGCAGTGAAATAGTTCCCTTTCTCAAGAACAAGTATTTTCTGACCAGTGCTTGCAAGAACTGAGGCTGCAACTCCTCCACCGCAACCAGAACCAATGATTACAACGTCACATTTGATCTCATAAACGTTGTGTACTTGATCTTCAGTGACTTCAAGGCCTTTCTCAACAAGATGTTGGAAAAGCGTTGAGTCATTTTCGTGCATGGTTTCTATAATCCCCTTTTCAAGGGGTCTATCCTCTCGGTGTTTCTTTAGTGTTTCCTTAGTTTCTACATGATACCCTATTGCTTCCCATGCCAGGTTTTTTGAATTTTCATCTGTCTGAAAAATGGAGAAAGAAAAAAGAAAATTTAGATTGCTAATGCAAAATGATGATGATAATAATAATAAATAAATAAACATAAGCTTAGAGATGCCCGAATGATATTTAAGTAGAATGAGGAAACAAAATCTGTGTCATTCTCACTCCAAAACATAGTTGGTACTCGAAATCAAGAATCTTTTGCTTCCGGATATCGAAATCCCAGTATTACATCGGCAAAAGCCAATATAATTTAGCAATTGAGCAATCTTGCAAGAGCGAAAACAAAGATAATACACTACTTAGTCAAGGTAAAAATGAACCAATTGTTAAGGCAATAGGCAGGGTCAGTAAACTGGGGAAAACATCAGTAGGAAATTTTCTCAAGCCAGGAGAGGTGTAGGTAAACTTCTTCGTCAAGCTAATTTTTCTGCTTTCCAGAATTAGATATATCTTCTTCCCTATTTAGTTGCATTGAAAACTTCAGAGTATTGCATGATGCAGAATATTAGAAATAAACTTCTAAAACAAATATCACCAAACAAATTGCAGGCCCAGAAAGTCAAATAACCTTTTATCTTTTCCGGAGATCTTATTTCCTAGTAATAACAATAAACATTAAAGTTGAGTTGAGTGGTGGGATTCGAAGGATTACCCTGGAGAAGAAGATGTACAAGCAGAAGAGTTTGAACATCACAAACACTACTCTTAGAGGCACCAAATGCTTCTCCCCTGACCATTTTTTGAGAATCTTTTCTCTCTTTTCCAAAGAAATTTCCGAGAATTTGTGAATGAATGGGAACTTCCAATCAAAACAAAGAAACCCACATAGCAATAATGTTCCCAATCTGAATGAGAGAACTTTCAGAATTAAACGCAAAAGAAACACTGCGTTTGGTAGAACCCTTCTCGCTATGAGATCAGCTACCTGTTTCCCATAAAAGAAGAAAAATTGACCAAGTTAATGCTAAAAGAAAAGGTATGTGTGTGCGCGCGTGAGAAGGTAAACATACTTTAGAGTTAAAAACAAAAAAAAACAACAACAATGATTGAATAAACCACCAACCAAGAAGGAATTAACATATAATAAGATTAACAATCCACCGACATTAAAAAATTCCAACCTCGTGAGGGATTGGTGGCTGAGAACCAGAAGCTCTATAGAAGGAAAGAATCGCCTGGTTATCTGAATGTTCTTTGCTGATATATTCTACGGGCAAACGAGGGATGAGGGTGTCGCAGATGGCAGCCAGTGATTCGATCTGAGATGAAGAAAACCCATGACTGTAATCGCCAACTCTACTTTGCTTTCTCAGCAGAGGATGACTTTTTCTTCCCTTCATTGTTTTCTTCTATCTGTAAGCTGAATAACTTTGAGTTATACTTGGAATTTTGACTGAGATAGAGATGCAGATGATACGTCTTATGCGTTTCTGATACTTTGCTTGTGTCGTCTTCTTCTGTTTAGGTGCATACACGTGAAACGGCAGCAAAGAGAGGAGATTGAACTGATGCGTACAGTGCTGGAGCTAGAAGCTGATTTGTGGGAACTCAACTTGTTAAAACAAGAGTGTTGCCAATCAAACGGTAACTCTGCTGTCCAAATCTACCGGGAATCAATCATGAAAAGGACAGGTTTGAATAATTGAAGACAAAGGCAAGTTCATCTGTTCAAATCCCTTCCATTCTATTTTCAAATCTTTTAATATATATTATGAATTTATTCTATTCTCCGTAACGTAGGAATAAATTCATCATATATATATATATATATATGCAATATATATATATTGAATTTGTGTTTATCTATGAAATGGGATAAAATTGATTTAATAATATTTTTTAAAATTTAAAGTTTTAAAAATAGACAATAAGGTCCAACTGCCAGAGATTATATATATATATATATATATATATATATATAGTGTTTAAACTTATTGGAGTTGACAGTCCATAACTAAATTACTTGCATACATCTTTATATGTTTTCTAACAATTAATTTTGGAATAGGTAAAAAAAAATGTCAGATTATTCATGATTCGTCGATAAAAACTTGGATAAAAAAATGAATGAACTTATTTTGTAAAAAAAATAACATAAAATTTGATTATATGCATTCAATATTGATAAAAATATATTTTAAATATGATAATAAAGATACAATAATGGATAATTTGGGTTTATGAAAATATAGGATATAATTATCTTTTTATATAAAACGTAATGAATGTGAAGTACAAATTTTAAATCTCAATAAGTATCATACTAAATAATTAAAAATATAGGAATTATTATTTATATATATGTAATATTAATTAATAAATTATTTAAATTTAAAATATTGATAAATGAATTTGTCCTTTGGCAATCTCAATTTTCATCTGAATAAAACAATTTGATGTAGTCATATTCAACTACTTTTTATATATATATATAAATAAAAGGTTTCTTTCGTTGACTTTGATAATGATTTTTAAATTATTTTAAATTATATTTTTTTTATATAAAGTTTTTTTCAATGATCTAATTAATGTTTTCAAATTATCTTGTATTATATCGTAAACACATTCACATGATGTATATATATTTTAAATAAGTTAATAATTAATAAAAATAAATATATTTCACGATATAGTATTATTAAATATATAATTTTATGATTAAAAAAATAAATTTTTTTGATATGTAATACTAAATTGAGTAATAATATAATATTTTTTTAAAAAATTATTGTATATTAATTTTTTAATAATTTATTTCTATTATTTTTTGTTCACTCAATTTTTTATTTATACATTTTATTACTTCTAAATTTAATATAATTAATTTATATTTTTTAAAGAATTTTCTTCTATAGTTAAAAATTAAAAAATTAAGATAATTAAAAAATAAAATACTCTATTTTAAAACCAAAATTAAATTAGAATTAAAAAATAAAATACTTTATTAACCACGATAGATTCTAATTCTATGTAATTCTAATTTTTTGTGAAATTAAAATCAAATATGATTTTGTATACGCCTAAGATTTTGTCATTATTTTTATTCAAATATTAAAATGCATTTCAATATGTTAAATGGCACAAATGTATCTTAACGCTAGGGGAGACATATGTTTAAGTATACACGCTTGCCATGCCCATACGGGTGGAATTACGACAACATTTAAGACGGTGATAATTTTGCTTTTAAATGGTATTTCCCAAATATTTAGGGACTAAACCACAATTATTCCAAAAATCTTAGGCATGTACATTCAAACTTGAAATATGCCGACGGTTGGGAACAAGAGCAAATGAAAACTTAAAAACATTATAGTCCTACTATACAACGATATATACAATGGCCTAAAAGTTAGATGCCCACGAATGCCCGACGCTGGGATTTCCAGTACTCTTTCGCCTGCTTAACTCTCTCCACTCTTTCCATCCGAAGCCGCTTCTCCCAGTAATCACGGCAGCTGTTCAAATAACGCATATCATAAAACAAACTTACATCAGTAACTAGAAGAATCCGTAAACCTTAAGCTGAGTTATCTTTGAAACGGTTGATGGATGGATATTAACGGAACCTTTGGCTTAATAGCATACTGAGCTCTGGCATGTGTACAGCTCCTTTGTATACTCCTGCCTGGATTCATGTTAATATCAATTGTTATTTAATGTTGCTTCCTTAATGAAAATACAGAATGCAAAAATATAATAAAGGTTGCCTGTCGGCAAAGAGGGCATTTTTCTTGAGGTTCGGCTGACTTGAGTCCAGCAACAATGGAGACTGAGGCAGCAGAGCAAGCACACATTTTGCACAATATATGACCACATTTCAGAGAAACGGGATCAAACAGTGTCTCCTGTCACCCAAAATTAAAATTTGCAGTGTTTATGATTGAGACAAATTTAAAGTTTAAATTAAATTCAAATCAGAGTAATTTCAAAGTCAGAAAAGAAAACTATCCAGCAGTACTGATATGCTTTATTGCCTTGAACCACTCAGTAATCCTTTTGGCGTATGCATGGTATAATTCCTAGGAAAATGAAATTTGAAAACTTACCAAGCATATAGGACAAGTCAAATCAACATCAAGCTTGATGGATTCAAAGAGCTCACAAGAGAGTGACGGTCTGCCGTCATTAAATTTGAGGTTGTAGCCACTAGTCGATGATTTTAGCCCGGCGATAGCAGAATTTCCACTTGTTTCTCTCAAATTGATGTGCATAGCCACAAGCTCACTCAGCCATGGTGATCGTAAAATTTCGTTCTGCAAACTTTGAGCTTGTGACCTGAGGGCTGGCCCTTGATTACAACAATTCTGAACCTGTACACCATAAAAGCTTCACAGTTATCTTGCATAGATGGAAATTATCTCTTTGTAAGAACTTAAACAGATGATTCGCTGTTAACTGAAAGGAACAAAAAAGAACGAAATTAGTCGGAGTTTAGATCACCTACAAAGAGGGATAAACCTACTTCATCAAAATTCTTTAGTAATTGATTAATTTGACTGGCCGCTGTTAGTGCATAGAAAACCAAATCGTGGACTTCTTCAGTCAGGGAAAAATGGGTTCTTCGCAGTTTCCCTTTAAACGAAATGAAGTGCATGCGAAAGCCAGCAGCCTGCAAATGAAGCTTAAGCAATTTTTTTGCACGATTGTTGAAATAGCTTACTGCTACTGACATGTCATTCAGGTGGGAAGAGAAGAGTGCCCCGTCGCACGCTAAAACAGCATTGATTTAAATTAAGATACAGGTATGAGACAAAGTAGTCCACTAAAATCACAAAAACCGAATGAAATGAATCAAATATATACTGAATACCAGGACAATCAGCGTTGTCGCTACTGGTTTTTATTTGAAGAACGGCGGCGGGGCGTTTCCGGGACTGAAAGTCTAACCTGCTGAATTTCTTCAATACGTTCTCCAGCTTCCTCCAAACAACGCCGGGTAGTTTTTGGTATTTTACTGGCATGTGCTCCTGGTGTTTCTTGCAGAACTTCATCGCTGATCAGACCAACGACGGAGAACGTTATCAAATAAACCTTTGTTTAATGTTTATGAGTTTGATGCCACATGTCAAGACGGCATTTATTCGTTGAATTGTTAATAGTCAATGTGTCCACAGGGCTTACAAGATGTTTAGGCATCGACATTTGATTTGTTTATGTTTCAATTTCATCATTTATTTAGAAAATTTATATTTAGTTTGATTCTGATGCCAATGGACACGATATTCTTAAAATTTACATCAGATGCCACTGGGCACGAATCTGTCTTCCAAATGCAAAGCATATTCGCATCTCTTTTATCATCTAATTTGTAATTATTTATTATTTTAGTAAAATATTTTGTTTGACCAATATAAATAATTTAATATTCTGACCAGGACTTCATGTGAAATTGGATGTCACTGCCTGCCACGTATTACAACATTTCATGTGTAAATAATTTTGTTACCTTTATTCTCCAGTGTGCTTGTATTACTAGTTCCATGTGATTTAGGCTAGGCTACTACGTTACACCTAAGATTTTGTCTGCCAGCACTTGGCTTTACCTTGACAGATGACATCCACGATAATACGGTGTACAGTGACGAACACAATGTTGACTTTCTCGATAACTAGAAGTTCCTTTATTGTAGATACATGGATACGCATCTGCCGAGATCTCGATGTCAGTATTGCGTGTTTGGTTAAAGTGTCCGCTCCCTATTGTCATGGCCATCGGCCGCGTCCACAACGTAACCTTCTTCTCAGTTTCGATCCATGCCAAATCGTCCCATTTAATGCAGCGAGGCACCAAAAATCGAGAGGTGACTTCATCCTCTTTCACTATGCCCCCCTATATTTGATAACCACGGGTCATACGGGAAGAAGACGTTGACGTGTCGGAGGAAGCACGGGAGGTAGCGTATAACTGCGGCTAGCTCAATCGGTACCTCCAGTGACAAGCTTGACAAGTGACAAAATCACAGAAACGTTTCTCTTTCCTCTCCTAATGCTTACTCTCTCTGTATTCTTAGCTCAGGTGACATCTTAAAGCACCGCCGTGATTCGATACCAAGTCTAAGCCATAATCTAGTTGCCGAATTGATTATTAAAAATTGCTGGAAGATTTTAGTCAGCAACAGGGCTCAGTGAACCCAGCATTGTCCCACAGCCCTGCCTGGGAGTTGAGGCCTACCATCCGTGTTTTGAGAAGAAACCTGTCAACACACGCTATAATCTCCGTTCTTCACAGTAAGAGAAGGGAGGAATTTCTAATCAAACTCGAGAAAGCCAACGGACATGGCGTGATTATTTTCGTAAGTCTACAACCATTGCGAATTTGGTTATACTAGGGCATAGTAACTCAAGATCCACCTCACTTTTATTCGTAGTTTCCTATCGTCTTCTTGAGTGTCTTGTACTTTTTAGACATGTCCTGGTCTTCATAACCCAGTGGATACCAATGATAGGTAGAAGCCCTTCAACAGAACTAAATTAAGCAGAGCAGAGGGTGATGAAGCACTGATATCAATCACGAGGAAGTGAAGCTGCCGTCGCAAATGCAGGACCCGTAATACCCATGAATAGACTGGTTATATCAATTTTGAACTATGTTTTTTTACAAACATGGGCAAAGATAGAAGGGAGAAAATATGATTAAAAAGGAACTTGAGGGAGAAATATATCACCTCCTGTTGAAGCGGAGAGGGAAGGTTGTCAATTGATACAAGACAACTGAACTGTGCAAGTAACTTCTCTTCTTTAATGCCGGACCATGTATGTGCGGGCAGGGCCAAGAGAAGTGCTGTCAGAACATCACCTATAGAAGGATGCATTCCTTGCAATTACTTCGATCGAACCCACACAAATTACTTGGCTCTGCAAAAGATGGAAGGAACTGGCATCTCAATGCCTTGTTCAATGCCAGCAGAGGTAGGTACAATCCCAGAAACAACTGTCAGAGGCTGTTCATCATTAGCTTTTACAAAGGTGGCATTTGTTTCCCTACAGCATGCTCCTTGTGACAAAATGAGCTTCCCATTCAAAAGTTCAGCTCCGTGGCAACAAATATTTGCAGCTATTTCAGGTAATGCTTGTTTGTAACACGAAGATTTGACACCTTTACATAAAGAAATTTCAGAAGCCGGCCATTTGATGACATGCTTGATTAGTTCAGTCTCTTGTATTTGTTTCGACATCTCCGGCTGAAATACCAAATAGAATTAAAGCCTGCAGATCAGAAAGTCTAATTCATCCTAGTAAAATAGAAAATATGAAAAGAAAACAACATAAAACCTTGATGATCAGCCTTCCTTTCTCTTCCTCACTTGTGACACCACCTGCATCTTCTTGTCGCCGAACCTCTTGAACCCACTTAATAAACTCTTTCAAGTCAGTGGGCGCTGATTTAAATGCAGCAGAGTAGACTCTGAATATTTTTAACATCTTCCAATTTCAGTCGTTGGGGAACCTCTTCTGTCTAAGTACTTTGCAACCTTGTTCCACATTTCTACAGCTCTGCAGAGAACCCACAACAAAAACTCAGTGCCCATTGTAATCATTTTGCGTAAACGCTGCAAACAAAGAAAATAAAGTGAATAATTAAATAATTGCAACCATGAAAGCAAACAACGTGTTTCATTCTGTAGCAAAATAAACTACCGTTTTGTTCACCTCCCCTGCCTTAATTTAGTTCAAGATCTTATATTTCAACTAAGCTCTACAGTTTTCCAGCGATATAGAAATTTTTTTTATTTTAATCTTATTTTGATTTTTTTAAAAAAAATATTTTTAATTAATTTTAATTTATTTTTTATCAAAATAATTATTTTTAACAATTTTACCTTTATAAATAATTTATATTCTCAATTTTATCTTCGATGTAACCAAATTAATTTTTTTATTTTTCGTTTTTCTTCATCTCTTATCCCTCTTTTCAACTTTTTCACTGTTTTTAGTAATTTGTTTGTTTTATCTTCGACTATGAACATAAAACAACAATAAAAACAAAAAAAAATTAATCTTACTTGCAATAGAATATATTTATATATAAATATATATTATTTACTAAAATATATTTAATTCTATTTCATACGTATGCATGAAACATAATATCCTTACAAAATAATCCATACGGTATGCATCTAGTGGTCTTAATTTTAAGTTTCAAACTGTATATTGAACGAATCCTACATGGCTTGAAGAGAAAAAATAATCAACTTGTGACTGAGTGAATGGATTTAATTTATAAGAAAATATTATGTTATAAATAATTATCTATTTACTTAAATTTATGCATGAAGTATGCATCAATAATAACATATTATGCTGGACAGAAAATGTTCGCTTAAATAGAAAAATAAAAAAATATATACTTGACAGTTTTGTATTCTTATCTAGATAGTTATAATCATACCACAATCGATTTCATACTTTTATATTAATAGTTATAATTATATTTAATAATCTCATATTTACACTAGGACTCATAATTATATCATATATATATATACCTATCAATTTTGTATTCTCGTTCGTATAATCAAAATCATATCTTATGAATTTTTTTTATTAGAATTTTACATTCATTCTCGTATTCTTTCATAACAATTTATATATCAAACATTGTTATAAATATCAAATTATCATTTTATATCAAATTTTATCACATATATGAACAATTATATGAATTTCAATACAATACATTATTATACTAAAATATATATTACTTTAAAAAATATTTACTCACAGTCCAATAATTAAATTCTGAATGATTTTGAATTTTTTTTAACTTCTTACAATCACATTCACTCTTAAAACATATAGAATTTACAATTTAACTTTTAAAATTAATTTAGAATATATTACATGTTATAAATATAAAAACATAATCTACCCACTCAACTTTTAAATTAATTTTTAATTTTTCAAATACATTTTTTATACCATTCCTCTTATATGTGTTGTTTTTCTTTTCTTTTTCTTCTGTTTTTTTTCCCTCTTTTCTTTTCTTTCTATTTCTCTATATTGGCTTTCCCAATCTAATTTCCAAACTGAAATCAGAGCATGCAAGCATGAGTGTTTATATATAAATATGCCACCAGCTCACCAGTTGACCAACTACATATAGCACCACTCAATTGAATAAAGAACCCTTATATTAATTAATAAAAAGCTATGTATTACATTATATCTTGAAAGAAATTAATAAATTAATTTTATATTTTATTATATAAATTAAAAAAATTAACATATAATTTAAACCACTCACTCATTAAGTACACCAAATATTTATATTAGTTTAAAAGCCACTAATAAAAATGATCAGGAGAGAAATCTTAATAACTAAAAACATACGTATGACATCAATGACAACACTCATCCAATTAGTTAGCACATGACTTGGCTCCATTTCGGATAGCATTTTAATCTACTGTTGTCTCCACCATGAGATTTTGATCTGGAAGGATGTCTCCTACCCCTTCATGCGAGGTCTTGATCTCTGGCTCACTCCTTTTGCTCCTTGATGAAGGCATTTCAACCCTGGGGATACACGTGCACCGTTGGTTTATGTATATTTATGTATAAAAGAGGGTGCTAAATCCTAGGTGCACCGAGATCCTCATCTACCTTATTCTCTTGGCATCTCTTGAGATAGTGGAGCTGACGTCGCAGGTGCAAAACCTGCCAAATCCATATTCGACAATGAGAGATCTAGGAAGTGGATTTTAGAGAGTTAAAAGTCTGCTTAGCAGCTAAAACAAGAATATAGATGAATCAACATACAGCAATGTACCCAAGTGGGATGTCATTTTAAGCAGTATTAATCTGACAGACGCAAAAAAATGCATGAAACAGAAGGTTCAGATGCACAAAAATCCCATTTACTTGTCCTTCCGATTTCCATACACTGCTGCAATAGTAGTGAACTTATTGCATTTCTCATAACAAAGACAAAAGTTCCTTCATGGGCATCAAATACATTTTGAATGAAAAAAACATTCTTTCAAATTTCAGAAAAAACCAGGGTAATATCAATTTCAAGGCTGCTGCTGTAACATACTTGACAGGAAAAATTAACAATTCCCCCATGTCCTACACATTTACCACAATACCACCAAAAGAACATGCAGATTCAAGTTTTGAAACAGAAGGCAACAGAATAGAGACAAAAAATAATTAAAAAAGAAGAAGATAGAATAAATACCTCTTCTTGAAGCAAAGTAGGAAGATTTTCTGTTGAAACAAGGCCATAAATATCTAGTGAAAGTTTGTCATCCTTGATACCAGACCATGTTTCTGTAGGTAAGGCCAGTATGAGAACTGTTAAAATATCATTTCCAGCTGGGTACATCCCAGTGAAACTACTTGGGCCACAGCCAGAGTCTTCCATGTGGGATGAAGGAACCAGCACATCAACCCCTTGCTCGGTGCTACCATCTATCACTGTCCCAGACACCAATGTAACTGGCTTATCACCATTCACTTTCAAGCATTTCACACAGGTTTCCCGGCAACAAAACCTCTCAGACGAATGGAACTTTCCAGCCAAAATTTCTGCCCCCTGGCAACACACTTTTGCAACAATGTCAGGCAGATCAGCTTTATGACCTAAAGCTGGCATATTTCTGCAGCAAGAATTTACTGAAGATAAAAATGCAACGACATGTTTAAAAAGGCCAGTTTCTTGCACTTGCTTCAACACCTCTTCCTGCAAGACAACATTAGGCTTTAAATCTTAGGGGAGAACTGTATTAACAACAGAATGAGTGTCTCATTCATCTAGAGAAAAGTAGAAATAGGATTACAGTAAACTCCAAAATACCTTGAGAGCAAGCCTTCCTTTCTCCTCTTGGCTTAGAACATGATCGCCATCCTCTCGTCTCCGAACTTCTGCAACCCACTTGATGAACTCTCCAAAATATGATGGGAGTGATGTGAAAACAACAGTGAGAACTTCCTCAAAATCCTTAAAATCCTTTGACTTCACTAGATTAGGAACATCATCCATTAAATAGTTTGCTACACCAACCCAACTATCATGCTTACAGCTCTGCAAATACACCAAAGTAAATTCTTAATCAGTTCAACAGTTATTAGCAACCAAGGTGAGCATGAGAAAGAAATTCAATCCTGCCAAGAAGTATCCACTTGACAGACAGATTGTTTCAGCAAAGTAAGTTTACCAACTAAGACCCATCCAAAATAACTCAATTTCCTTACTCTACTGTCATCATTATTTGCTAATCAAGTTTGCCCAGCTAAAAGAAGATATGATTTGTACTTTGTGATAATTACTTACACTGAATAAAATATCAAGTAACTGTTTCAGTGATGAAATTAAGTGTCTGACCAATAAGCAAACAAAGATTCATCTAACATAGGAGTTCTTCCTCGGGAAGATCTGCAATTCTTGATGGTTTTTTGGTTCCATGAGAAAAAGAAGCTGCATATATTCTATTGATGAAAATGCTTAAGGCCTCTAAAAGATGCAGAAACAGCAAAATAGACTTGTGCTTCCTACGTCTTTAATAGTTCTAAACTATAAATATGAGAAACTGACATCTCTGACAAGCAGTACCTCTCACATTTCAAACAAGATACAACAAATAATTTTTTGTTTATCTTCTGGAAGCTGAGATAAAGATAATGGAAATAAATAAAATAAAATATTATTTGGGAGAGGAAACATAAAGAGAAGAAAATTGAAAACTGATAAGGAGGAACAGATTATTTAAGAATTAAATATCCATCATAAAAGTGCAAGTTTTTGTGTGTGTGCATGCATACAGCTCATATTCAGCAATCATACCAATGTATAAAGCAGTCCAGGCTCTCTGTGAGGCCTAGATACAAGCATGAACCTGAGAAACATCAAACTTCCAAAGTCAATGAAAAATCAAAGCTTAGAATGCAACTGCAGATAAAATATGGCAAATTTAACCACAAAACTAGAGGACAAATTTTCGAAGCCAACATCAGCTATACTAACAGAGAAAATAGTAGAATGGAAGTGCCTCCAGTGCAGTCAATTACGTGCATGTAGAAATATATCTTCAGAAATTGAAAATTTTTGGTCTAAATCCCTAGATCATCAAACTTATCAGTGAATTTAAAAACTCATTCTGGAGGACTGACAGGGTTAATAATTGCTTAATCACTTCCTTCTAGCTCATTTGGTAGCATTAACACCTCCAGTGTTTTTGTTATGATGCTTCTTCATAAAACCTCAGTTGCAGCCCTCTATTCAAGGTCTATGATAACTCAGATACTTGAACTGATAAGCAAGTTAACATCCCATCAAAACTCAGTAGATCATTTCCATCCATTTTTCCTCAAAACAACAACACATTCTACCAGCAACACTTGATCCTCAGGCCAGCAAAGGCAAACTCTTCACAAATTTAATAAAAGTACACTTTCTGGTGCATTGCAGATGTTGCCAATTGCTCATCATTTACCAGGTACAGGTTTCCAAAGAAACAAATATTTTAACTATTTGAAAAGGAGCTGTCCATTCATTGTATTGGCAAATATTCTTTCAGGACCAGAGACATATGACTACAGGTATCAAAAAGCAATGATGTAAAACAGAAACACATATAAACAATTGCATGCCGGCAACTAATTACCAATCTTGACCAGCTGTTTCAACATCATTTATCACTAAGCAATAGCAAGCCAATTTTGAGCAGTTTCATCTGGGTAAGATATGCCCACGTTCAAGAGACTGTTTCCAGCATGTGTGTCCAATATCATTGTGAGCAGGGATAATACAATGGAATACTAAGTCTAAGAAGCATACAAAAGCACTTACCCCCTACGTTGTCCAGTTGCCTCATCAACCCTATCCATGGCTTCCCAAAGAAGTGTAAGTGGAACCCAGTGCGGAGGATACTTAAAACGTGCAACATCTAAAATTAGTGCCATGTCCTTTCCAGCATGATAACCACCAATAGGTGAAAAATGGCCTGTTCCAGTCTGCACAAAATATCATCCATCCACCAAAACAACAACTAATAAATAAAGACCATGATAAAATCAACTCCTTAGCACATCTAGGAAGACGGCAATAACACAGAGTTTAAGCAACGCCATTTTAATGTAGAACATTCATTTAAAAGCAATGGTAGTGAAATATCTTTGTGTCAAAATGGACCAAGACACGTGTAATTGAAGTAAACTAGAGGATGCCTAGTTCATATTATGTCTTTCCATTGTATTTAATGGGATACTTTTCAGACAAAAGAATTGTTAGCTCCCTCTAAACCCTCCAACTGCATCAAATCTTTCAAAAACTGACTTCTGTATAAACCTTTCAAGGACTACTATAACGCATTACCATTTAAGAATTGCAAATGTCAAATCTTCAAATAAAAAGTAGCCACATTCAAACGTGATGAAATTTCAAATGCATATGTTATGATGCAAACATGGACAGCCATCAGATCACAATTTAGCAGCAATCACCAGATGAAGCCGCTAGATCATGATTTCTCAATCAGAAAGCAGACACATATTTAGTTACAAATATTTTTCTGGTGCATCACAATGCCTACATGCTTATTAATGATATCATAAGCATCTTTTGAGCATCAAAGCTTAAAACATGGTAGAAATGCTTGTTCACATGTTTAAACAGTGAAAAAAAGTGTTTAGATAGTGTCCAAACCCACACTCTTTATGTAGTCCACCACTTGAACAAACAACAATGATAAACCATAAGTAAAAGGACCAGACAACAACGAAAAAAGTTCAATTCCAAAAAAGGATAAGGAAAAAGGCAAGTAATTCAAAGTCATTAATTACCTGTTTAAATGTCCCTCTATGATATGATGAGATCACATGACAATCATCAGAAGCAGAGCATTTAATAACATACTTCCGGAAATGTTCAATGGTGCTTTGATTTGTTCGGAAAGCTTCAACTTTTGCACCGGCACAGTGAGCTAGACATACAAGCTTCCCAAATGAGATGCCTTTATCTTTAACCTTTTCCAAAGGTTCACAACAATCAAGCATAGATTCATCAAACCACCTCCATGGTCCTACAAGAGACATCAATGACTGTTTGTTATCTTTCTATGGAGCTAAATCCTCAAGGAATGACCAAAATGATGCAGAAACTACCAAACATCATCACTTGCCATGCTCCCGTACACTATGTGATAGGTTAAAAAAATTCCAGATAGTGTTACCAATGCATTCTTGCACCATTGGCCAGCAAAGTAGTCAACCTAAATAAGTGATATTATATATCCGAACACAATTGCCAAAAAAAAGAAAAAAAAGCCTTGATAACTGGACAATGTACAATCATAAGAAAAACAGCACATGGACATAAAAAAACTCATATAAGAGGAAAACTTGTGCAATCTATTATGTAACATCCACAAATCATTGCAAAATTTGGTGCTTTTTTTCTTCTTTTTTAATTTTAACATTTAAGCCATGTTTAAATTGTTAAGGCACCAAATAACATTAGCAAACATGCACCTGGCCAACTGTTGGCATGTACTCTTAAAATAATTCCAAGGGCCAAGAGAACGTATCAGGGGAAACACTAAAAAGGAAGGAGAACGTTAAAATAAAATAAAAAATAAAAAATTTAGAATGGATATATAAGTTCATCGGTAGGAGTTCAAGTAATACGTTAAAAAAGCACCCACCCTACCTCATGTGAAATAGTTCAAAGATTACCTTTCCATTTTCTTCCCGGGTCAATAGCAAGGGAATTCAAGACCATGGAAAGGCTAGCCAATCCACAATAAGCAGGCTCCGATTGTGTTTGAAAGTAAGAAATCAGCCTATAGAAACCTTCCATTGTTCCACCTTGAATGGCCTCAAGGAAAAGTTTCTGTGATTCCGAAACATAAATGCAGTAGATAGGCAAAAATATGTTAACAATGGCTTGAATCACCGGGAAAAAAAAATCAAAATCCAGCTTGTTCGCGTAAAATAAAATTGAACGGCCTTAAATAAAGCCGCAGAACAGTGAATTTAGACAATCATCTCATTCCTCAATATACCATTCAGTTCATAGTATAACCACACTGCACTAAATTCAATCTTTCCGTTTTTACTTCCTATCAACAAAATTAATTTCATTTTTACTTTAATCAAGAGAAAGAATTATACAACTACAGAATGAGACGCTAATACATTAGTGAAATAAGGAATAAACAATAATATACATAAATTAGAGAGGATAACAAGATTGAGTCAAAAGAAAAAAGTTATTTCTCCAATTGTTTGTGAGAATAAAACCACCAAAAATAAAAATTGATAACCACAGGAACTGCAGGGAATACCTTTCCTTCGGAAGAAGCGAAATCGATCGCAGGAGGAGAAGGAAGTAACCGTCTGTACAATCCGGCCATCGCCATTTTTCTTTCTTTCTCTTAGATGACTAGGTATTTTTTTTCCTGTGCAATCTTCGCGAAGGAACATGTAAGTGCCAATAAAATTTAAACAAAACCAGAGCTCAATTTATTTCTCAGGGTTCGGGCCTTGACCTGCGACAGTTCCATACTTACTAAAACGGCGTCACTTCCTTGTAATCTTCTTCTTCAATTCACCGACTCACAGCAAGAATCAAATAATATGGCGTACAACGCCAAACAAGGACCCGCGCGTAAATTGCTATGGTTTCGGAAAGAGCAATGAGTTATTGGCTTTGACGGTGATGATGGTGACGCCACTCGCTGTCAATCGTATGATGAGCAAGTCAAACGTGTGAGCGTGACTGCATATATATAACCACAACTTTCACGTTGACATTTGGCGCTTTTGAGCCGGATCAAATTGATTGTTTAAATCTGTAGTTAGATTTTAATTTAAAAATATAATTAATAAATATTAATTTAATTTATTTAAATTAAAAAATTAGATCTAATTCAATTATTTTAAAATTTAAATTTTTTAAATTAATCACATATATAACAAAAATAATTTTTCTCTCATTTCTTTCATTTTAAAATTTTCAATTACATGTACAATCAAAAATAAAAAAAATTAATAAAATATATTTTTAAAAAAATGCGTACATCAATTTTAATTATATTTTAAGCTCGGTAACGTAAACACGTATATTTATATTTAAAATAATTAAGATGTCGTATTTCTCTGATAAAATAAAATAAATAAATACAAATATGAGTATAAAAGTTAATAGTCTTTTGTTGTAATTAATAAAGAGTGTTTTGAAATCCTTTTCATTGAATTTGATCAAATTATATATAAACATAATTTTTTAAAAAATTAATAAAAAAATATTCTTTCAACAATAAAATTATTATATTTAATATTTAGTTGATTAATTAAAATAATAAAATAATTTTGTATATACTTTTAGATATTAATAATAGTTTTCACATTCCTCCCATGAGATTTTAAAAACTAATAAAATATATCTAAAAATTATTTTTAATATTTTAACATTTAATTTAATTTTATGAGCATATATAAATTATATATTAATTCTAATAGAACAAAACTGTACATTAATTACTTGTATAGAAATATAAACTATTTAATTTAATAAACAAATATAAAACTACATGATATGAATATATATAAATAAAAATTATAAATTATTTATTTGTATAGAATTATTTTAACTTTTGTGGAATATTTTTATAATCATTAAAATTATTAAATTATAAATTTTTATTTATTTTATTTTGTAAAACAGAGATGAAATTTCATACGTGTGTAACGTATTTAATTATTTATTATTTTTTAAAATAAGAATTTATGATTCAACTAAATTCAATAATCATAGAAATATTTTACAATATTTGAACAAATTTTATACTAATAAATCATTTATAATTATATATATATATATTAACATCATATATTTCTATATATATTTACTAAATTAAATAATTTACATTTCTACACAAGAAAATAATTTATTGTATTATCTTATTAAAATTAGTATCTAATTTACATATATCCATTAAATTAAATTAATTTAGATGTTAAAAAAATAAAAAAATTTTATGAGAAATATTTTCTATTAGTTCTTAAAATTTTAAGAGAAGTACGTAAAAAATATTACTAATATATAAAATTATATATAAGATAATTTTAATTATTTTACTGTTTTTGTTAATCAACTAATGATTAAATATAATAGTTTTACTATTGAGAGTACTTTTTATAATTTTTTAATAAGTTATATTTATATGTAATTTGAGCAAACTTTAGGAAAAGTATTTGAAAATAACCCTAATTAATAATTATAAAACACTTTAATTGTTAATCTTTTATGTTAAATAAAGAAAATTTTTTAAAATAACCTTATTTTTAGGTTATTTGTATAAATAATCAACTTTAGTTTTTTTTCCAGCTTAATCAATTTTAAAATTTTGAGTAATTTTGCCCTCGTATAATTATTTACACTTAAAAGACACGCGTAATGAATATATATAATATATATATATATATTAAAAAATATATCTTTGTACAACAAATATTATTGTTGCCAAGCCTTAAGTGTTGTATTACCATTAGGACTTGAGTTTGATTATCAATAAATGTATTTATTATTTTATTTATATCGAATAATACGAGTTTGATAAAAATATTGAGGTGACATAGTTAAAAAATACCCGTTAATTTATTATTTTAATAATTAAATTTATAAAAATTAATAATTTAAAATTAATGTTATTATTTTAATTCAAAAATTTAAGTTAAGAGAACTTCCAGTGTATATGCAAATATTGAAAGAGTTCCCTTTAGCCTAAATTTTTAACTTAAACTACTACAGTAATTTTAAATTGTTGATGCATGCAAACAATAGATGAGAACTCGTCATCTTTAAATGCTAATTGTTGATTTTGTCGTTCAGTCATTACCAATACATCAAAATAGAATCATCGATTTTGAATCAAAATCTTAAGTAAAGAACTCATTTATATGTAATGATGGTGATTATTATTATTATTATAAATTTAAATTTGTGATAAAGATAAATATTTTATGATGGGAGAAACAGTTCGTAAGTCTTAAATTCCGGCAAGTTTCGGTTCACGTCTCGAGGAATTGGTATTTATAGAGAACGCACCCTTTCGTTGGTTCTCTCGGTAGTATAATCGGCAATTTCACTCATCTGAGGAGGCTGTTGTTGACAGGAAATGGCTTTTATAGTAGCGTCCCAGATAAAGTTAGTGGTTTTGTTTGCCTTGAAGAGATTACACTTTCCAACAACAAACTAAGTGGGAGTTTTCGTTCAGTTTGGCTAAGTTGAAGAAACCAAGGATTCTTGATTTAAGTCAAAATTGTTTTGACGGAAGTCTCCCTGAAGAAATGGGCAACCTCGCGCAGTTGTTAAAGCTTGATTTAAGTCACAATGTCTTTTCTAGAAGAATCCCCGAGAGTTTGAATCTCTTAAAGAGTTTGGAGTTCCTTGATCCGGCTTTTAACCGTTTTGGTTGATTTGGAGTTTCTTAGCTGAGATGCCCAGATTGAGAGAAGTGTATTTGAGTGGAAATTTACTAGGAGGAGAGATACCGGAAATCTGGAAAAATCTCGGGGGTATAGGATTTTCCGGGACTAGACTGTTTCGGCAAATCCCATCTTCCACGGTGTTATACTTGAAGAACTTGTGTTATTTGGGGCGTGATAACAATAGTCTTCAAGGGAGTGTGCCCGAGGAGTTTGGGGTTCTGGAATTTGCGAGTGAAATCAATTTGGAGAACAATCTAAGTGGTAGAGTTCCAATTTCTTCTAAGTTTAGCACAAAAGTTGGGGTGAAACTGAAGTAGGAGGGCAACCCAGATTTATGTATCGATGGAAAATTCCGGATTGGCAAAAATGCAAATGGCAGCCTGAGGCAGTTGAAGTTGTATAAAGAACCAGATAATCCCAATGCTGTACCGTTCAATGCTGCTCTTTCTCCTTCAAGGCTGTTTGCATTGCATCTTCTTCTCATGTGCTCATATTTCTTGGGTTTTTGGTTTTCTTTGCTGGATAAAGATTAAGGAGTAAGACTCTGGATTAGAGGGTTTAAAACAGGGATTAACAGAAAGAATAGATTATACTGATTGTGACAGCAAAGTCATTTTTTGGGGTGCTTTTGAGACTTGAAAGGGGATGGGCAGATATGTGCAAGTAACGTTTTACCTCAGTGACAACTGCAAATATTTTGCTGATTATAAATGAAGTTCGTTTAATCTGAAGTTTTTTGAGTTCGAGTTAGTCTTCTTGTTACGCACATTTTACATAGTCCTGATGTCTTTGTTTTATTTTCGCTGCCATATGCTGCAATTAACAACTTCGCCGTTTTTCTTCGGCGTGTAATTGAGGTAAGAATTAATCACAGATGCACATTTTTCGGACAAAAGAGCAGGGTAGCTTCTAACAGAAACAGAGAAAATAACAGCTCAAGTGAAATTGGCATTGTTATGGATTCAAAGTCCATTTATCGTTCTATGATTAGATATGAGTAGAATCACAATCACAAAATGGGTGCATGCCACTGAATAAAAATCCCCCACGAGAAAATTCCCACATTTGAGAAAATTTAAAAGTAATTCAACGCGTAATATGTACCATGGATTGATCAAACAAGCCTCAGTGGTGTGAAAAAAAAAGAATTTTCTTTGTTTGGTCTCTCAACTAAGCAAATGGTTCTAGCTACCAGTGTAACAGTTTAAACCTTCCCAATAATTTCTCAAGAAATCTCTCTAAATACCTTCTCTTCACCTCCCCGCGAAGGATTTAAACCAGAAGTTTCAGAAAGGTCATCTTTATTGCCTTTGGATACGGACCCAGAAACTGACCCGCATTCCGAAACTGAATCTGACTTTGATTCATGAGCTCTTCTCGATGATCTTGTTGATGATCTTGAGGATCCCTCCGCACAGTCCTTGGATTTCTTCCTCCGGGATTTTTTGGGCATGTCGGGACGTTTGGGGGGTGAGTCAGCACCACCACCTTGGCCTCCATATTTCGACTTGTTAGATTCCGATAGGCTTTTATTAGAATTTTTTGAAGGCCTTCTTGATTGCTTACTTTTTTCTGATATGTCCCCTGCTGGTGACTCACCTGTTGATGCGTGGCGTCTAGATGATTTAGGCAATTCCAAATTCTGATCCCTTGAACTTCTCCTGCTGCTTGTCGAATCTAGACCAATCATAACAAATTAACTAACCAAGTTTTAAAATTTCATCCCCGTACCATAATCCACATGTCTGATTTAATTACCTCCAGAAACCCATTTGGCTGAATCGTCTTTCTTATCTCCATCATTTAAAGGTGCCGATTGAAATCCTGTTGGCTCAGTAAAATCATTCATCTGCACAAGTTACAACATACATAGGATGTCAGACTTGTGGCGAGAGACGCCAAATTATTTGACAGAAAATCAAGTTAATGTTCCCTTCAATAAAAAATTAAAATATATACCCAGCTTGGTGGATTTACAGATGGACCATCCCACCCTATGTGGGCTACATGCTTTACATCTGTGGGCAAACCAATCTGCATTTCGGGCTCTTTTTCATTTTCTGCAACAGGAGTAATGGCGAATCTCTCAGTATCATCAAGAACTACTTCATAATTTATTTGCTTATAAGAGGAAAATTACCTACCAAATATATGAGAAATGTATCTCAGGCCTTTTAGAAGGCCCTTCATCTTAGTGTTCGACATTTGTATACGCAAAACAAACTAAGCTCGACTAGCTTTATGAGTTGAAGGCGGTATTAAGAGAATATGTTTTCTGACACAAAGAAAACAAAAGCAAAAACACTAAAGTTATTGGCATTCAAACATCTGTATTGAATTCAAGGTGGGTTTCAAAAGTATTTCACCTTTACGTGAAAGGACTTGCCGCCATGCAAGCAGGAATTCAGAAACTCATGCAACTTACGCAGTGATTTAGATTGCCTTATTTTCCTCTCCTAACGAGAAAACGACATGACCTAAATTCCAATTCTGACGCCTTGTTTGAATTTGTTGATGATGAACTGGAATGAGAAACAAAAAGAAAAATGGTTCAAAAACGTGTAATGTGGGTGGCAGGGATGAGAAAAAGGAAAAACTAGCGAGGCAAACGCTGTTTAAAGCAAAAGTTTCCTTCATTCAACGGCCAAGAACCACAGCATAGACCCAAACCAAAAAGCTCATCGAAATTTCAGGTATGGAAATAATATTCTCCATTGATGCTATATTTAGCAATTAAAGTTTGAACAGGTCATATTACTCTGACGAGAGGCTGGCAAATTTCATTGCCACTTTGTCTACAAAGAAGCTTTTCCTTGGCCGTCGGTGCTTTTACTTGCACATAAATGTATGTTTTACAAAATTTAACAACAATTATTCCTGAATTTGATCGTTAATTAACTATCAAAAATATTAAAACAACTTAGATAATCTTACACATTTTCAATATATAAATAAATCAGAAAACATAAATCCGATCCTTCTTCTATTCTGGGCTTGGTTCTTCTGCATTATTATTGGCTTGAATGATTGACTTCTTCTGACTTCGCTTCTGCAGCTTGAATATTTCGACACCGTATTGAATCCATATTTCACCCATGATGCAGGGAAGTCTCTAAAAGTTCACGAGGGGTGCTATTGGAAAAGGCCACAGAAAGTGTCGCTGAGGCTGTAGAGAATCAAGGACAACATGCTGGTCAACTCATAAAAGTGAAGACGCACTTGGAGATGACAGGCCGCTAGGTATGACTGTGTCAACTGATGATCTGATTGTAAGAATCTTCATCCTTGTGTGATGTCTTCATGTTAAACTGTATTAAAGGAAATATGAGATATTTCATAATTCTTAACTCGGCACGTTAAATAGTTCGGGACTCTTAAGATCAGAAACATCAGAAAGAGGCAAAGCATTAGACAAACATAAGATCGCGCGGCAAGGTGTTAGACGAACAATAGCTGATTTCTTCACAAAGAGTGCACTCTACGGTCATGTTGTCTAGTTTAAGTGGTCCTCAGTGTTGAAATTTTTAGTGCCAAGGGATGCTAGCGCAACAAGTAATATCAAAGAAACTGATTCAATCTTCACACTTATATAGATGAACTTCTCTCAAGTGAGTCCCACAATTTAAACACATCACCATGCAACATTTTTAACTGTAGAAGTCATTAAGAGTATAAAAATTCATCATATATTCAATGCAGTTAAACACTATTTTGCTATAGAGAGTGACTTTGCACGTTTAGTAAGTTAACAACTCAAAATGTGACATTATTAATTAAAATTCCTCGTAATTAAGAATTTATTCCCATATTTTTAAAATACTGTTACATTCATTAAAATTTTGAATTAAAGGCTGAAAGCAGACAACAATATTCTATTTTCTTAGTAAAATATCAACACCTTGGAATGAGCAACCAATGTAGCATGTGATATGCCTATTTAAAAATGTCAAATTTATTTACATACTAACATGGGCAATATCATAAATCGACATGAAATATGCAGGAAAAAGAACAAAATAAGTAGTCGGCCTCACCATCTTTTAACAAATTGTTCCACACATGCTCAGCAACACTAACAACACTGGCAATATCAACTGTATCAAAAGCTTCATCTTTGCCTAATTGGTCTTTCTCCGTTGCAACATTAAACTAAACTCATTGTGCATGATAAAAATCAAACCTTATAAAGCAAAAGACATTAAACACTTCATTTTTTTTTAAAAAAAATTATGTTGGAAGACTAATAGAAAATTAATTAAAAGAAAATTAAGTAAAAGGTTTGTTATCTTAATTCAAAATTGGTATTAATCTATATATATTTTCATTCATACTTTAGCCAACTCTTTTCAAAGAACCAAGCACTAATCAAAATAATAAAACTTCATACTATAAAGAAAAAGGAAACAATACCCTTACAGTGATATCTTACCAAGCAAAAAACTTGGTCTCTGTCTTCTTTTTCTTCCTATTTCTATTCTTTATCATTGCAGAAGTTTTTGCGTCTATCATTGCTTTCAAGATCTCAAAGTCAGTCAAGTTAGCTATCTCTCTGTACCAAGAAGCAATCATTTTCTTCTTTTGGATTTTAGGGGAAGAGGGTAAGAGGCCGCAAAGGGAGGGTAGTGGATACACTGCTGCAAGATGTCAGAGTTTGGTTGAGAAAGGAAGCATCCGTAATCATTGAGACAAAAATCAGAAAGTATAGTGTCAAAAACTTAATTTTATTTCAGTTCGATTCAAGCATGGATCGTCTGGAGCTGTTGACTAAGTTTCTAAGTGCACACACACAGTTTGCACACAAACAAAAGAGCTTTTGGACATTGTGACGCGAAAAAGCTTAGAGGCAAAGTGTTCTTTTAACGGACTAAAATGAGTGAAGAAAGTATCAGCGCGATGGATTATGCATGGGCTTTGATGACATAAAGATGTCATGTGACCATGATGCCGGCAGGTAAAATTGTCAACATAAACCCAACGGGCTCGTAACATGAAATGTAACTGGAAAGGTACAAATAGTAGAGATGTAGAGTTAGGTTGTACAAAAGGTGGCTTACAAAGGAATATGCAAGAGAGAACAGTCACGGGTTGAGAGTTCGAACTGGCGGAGAGTTAGGCTATTATTCATGAAATGTAACATGAATAGTCACGGGAAAGTTACAAATAATAGAGATGTTAAGTTAGGCTATACAAAGAGTAGTTTACGAAGAATGATGTGGGTGATAATAATCACTGGCAGAGAGTTAGAAGTTATGGGCGAACTCAGAAAGGTCTATTACAGTGTGCACTCATCTTATGTGAAGTTTTTGGGATTCAGAAAGTTTTTATCTTAATGAGAGATTAAAAATATTGGTTTTCCTAGCATATTTAGTTGATCCTAAATTCTAGAGATATGGATGAAGTGAGAGTTTTAGATGAATTCTTTAACAAGAATTGAATATGGTTAAATTACAAGGTGACAAGATTTGACTGCCTAAAGAGTTCTAAACAATAGTGCGTGTGTTTTTTTGTTCAAAGAAACAAAAAGGGGGAAACCTTTTTATTGAAAAAATTTTTAGAACTGCTCTTTAAGTTTCTTAGCACATACGCAGTGTTGTCATATAAACAAAAGTTCCTTTTGACAATTTAGTATCAGAGCATGGTTGCTGAAATTCTCTTTTCTACATTTCTTTAGCATAAGAATGTCTAGAATGACATTGAGGGATAAAGTTGCATAGTTAGAGACCATTGCTAGGTTTAAATTTACGTTTACAGAACCTTTAGCGGTGCAAGCAAAGCTCAACAATATCAAGACCAATAATATGTGACATTAGTTGAGTATGTTTGCTGAGGATTTGCTGAGGATTTAATGGAGAAATTTAAGACAACAATGAATGATATGGCTTTATAGGCATGATTGTTGAAGGTATACATTACTGATTTGGAGGGCGAAGTTAGGTTGTTAAAGTGATCATTTAACAACACCACAAAAGTAGAGGTAAGTCTTTCGAAGATCAAGATATCGAGCCTAAAGGTCTCAGTGACTCTTGAAACACAAAGGAGTTGGAGAACTTTTTTTGAGACATGGAGTGGCATTTTAAGGTTGCTCGTATGTTAATGGATGAGTAAGTAACTATCACGAGTATCTATCTTAAGAGATATACACAGTTATGTTGGCCCATTCAATTATAAGAGGACTTAGATTCAATGCGACCTTCGATCATTACATGGAATTCACTCAAGAAAGAATTGAAAAGTGAAGGGATGGTTACAATGTTAGTTGTAGTTAGATAAAACAGTTAGGTAATTAGTCTAGCTGGCAACATGCAATTACAGGAAGTTACAGCTGGCATCAAGATTTCAAGATCAAGAATGAACAAAGCTCAGCAATCAAGTATAAATAGATACTGAATGTGTATGAGTGAAAAAAAGAGCGTAAGGAAAGGGAGTGATTTTCTTGTGTTCTGAAAAGGGTTGTGTTCTTGAGTATTTTTGCTGGAGATTACAGCAAGGAAAGAAAGTAACTAGTTCATGGAATTCTTGTACAATTCTTGGTGATCAATCAATAAAGATTCTGCTTGTTTTTGTTCGTGGATGTAGGCCTAGTGGCTGAACCACGTAATTCTTGTTCTGTTTTGCAAATTATCATCATTTCTTGTTCATTTCTTCTTCTTTATTTCTGTGTTTTCATTTGTTGAACAATATCAAGAAAAAGGTTTGGTTTATAGTTCTTCGAAGATCCAACAAAAAGTTAATTCTTGCCTTAAGCACTAGTGCGTGAGTATATGAAGGAATTTAGTTTGTTGATACTAGACATCAAGAATATGTCAGATGAAGATGAGTTTTTCACTTTCGTCTCCGGGTTGTAACCATGGACGCAGGCAGGCAAGCAGTGAAAGACTTGCCGAGTGCTATTGCAGCAACAAAAGCTTAGTGTATTACAAGTTTGGCATTACTTTTTTAACTAAATATAAGAGTACTAAGGGCAAAAGGAAAAAGGCTAGCTCGTCTGAGAGTGATGGTCAAAGGAAGGATGTGGCAGAATTTAGCTATAGTAAATTACTATAGAATCCGGAAAGGAAAAGCTTGGCGCACTTTATTTGTGATGGTTCCCATCGGACCAAAGAATGTCCGAAACATGGAAAGCTCAATGCTATGAAGTTATTTTGAAGCTTAACCTTTTATAACATCAATGCTACAATGTATTACGGATAAATTACTCCTATCGAGGTTTGATATAGATGACGATGCAAGTAAATGGGAAAAAGATTCGAGCAATGGTGAATGCAAGTACTGTTCATAACTTCTTTGTAATATGAATGGTACAAAGGCTTGGGTTATAAGTTAAAGGTTCATTGTGTGCTATACAAGTTCTGAATTCCTAGGATATAGTGGTGTAAGGCATTGCCATAGGTCCTTTAAGAGTTAAAAATAAGGAAGAGAAGGTTTGATTCTCCATTCTACTACTCGAAGATTTTAATTTGATTTTGGAGATGAATTTTCTAATAGGATCCATGGCATATGTGATGCCCAAAGATTATTGCTTACAGGAAAAACTCTTGAGCTCGTGTCTTATGAGTTCTTAGAAAATAATAGGACTAGGCCATTACTCTATATGACTATATAATTTAAGAAAGGGATAAACAAACGAGCGATATCTTACATAATAAATTAGTAGAGATCAAGCCTGCTCAAGTTGCGGAGGTGCCTAATGAGTACGCTACTATGTTAGATGGGTTTGTAGACATCATACCACCTGAGCTCCCGGATAAGGTATCCCCTAAACATGTAGTTGATCAACACAGAGTCAGATTGTACAAGTTCCTTATCAGATGACACCTTCGAAGTTGCTAGAGTTACAGAGGTAATTTGACAAGTTATTAGAAACGGAGTGTATCTAACCCTTGAAGCTCTATATGGCATACTGATGTTGTCCTCGAAGAAACAAGATGGTTTGCTGCGAATATGTATACTATCGCGCATCTTTAATGTTGCTAATTTATTCAATCGATTAGGCAGTACATTTTAGTTTATGAAACTCAATTTGCGAGCAGGTTATTGATAAGTGAGAATTACTGAAGAAGATGAATTAGAGACAACATATATGATTTACTATGGTTTATTTGAGTTCTTGATAGTGCTATTCGAACTTACCAAAATGTTAGTGGTATTTTACAACTCATACTCATAAACGATGTGTTCTACGAGTTTCCGAATGAATTTATGGTCATCTGCCTAGATGATATCATGATCTACAACGAGATACACTATAGTCATCTTGAGCATCTGTGGAGAGTGTTTTCAAAACTAACGGAGGACAAGTTGTTTGTTAAAAAGATGAAATGTGAGTTTTGTCAACAAGAAGTATTGTTTTTTGGGCACTAGATTAGCTATGGCAAGATTTGTATAGATGAGAGAAAAGTTAAGACAATTCTTGATTGGACCACACCAAATAAAGGACCCAAACTGCGATCTTTTTTAGGTTTTGTGAACTATCATCGGAAGTTCAGCGAGGGTTATTCATTGAGAGTAAGCGCACTCATCAACCTTTTGCGAAAAGATCAGAACTAGGAGTAGATTAAGGGCTATGATCAAGCATTCGAGAAGATGAAAAGGGCGTTGTCTTCTGAGGCAATATTCAAACTATCAGACTTTAGTAAACTTTTTAAAACACACATGGATACGTTGGACATGGCCATTGGTATCATGTTTGTGCAAGAGGGCCATCTTATTGCTTATGAGAGTTGGAAGCTAAATGATGCCAAGCAGCGCTATACTATTTATAAGAAGGAGATGAAGGTAGTAATTCATTATCTAGGGACATAGAGGCATTATCTTCTTATGACACATTTTGTGGTAATGACAAATAATGTGACTTGAATATGTTTTGCAAGTCACAAGAAAAGTTGTCCTCAAAATAGGCAAGGTGGCAAGAGTTCTTTATTGAGTTTGATTTTACTTGGTACATAATGTGAATTTGGTAATGGATGCCTTTAATCAAAAGAAAGTGGAGGGCTATGTGGCGGCTCTAACTTTAGTGGAGTCCAACTTTCTTGACTAGTTAATACAATTGGTCAAAGAAAATACCGTCTACTATCAACTTCACAGAGAGATTAGAGAGGGACTCGTGCGAAGGTTTTACGTAGAGGATGATCTAATGTATACACCCGGTGGTAGTTTATATGTTTCTAGTGGTAAAGACCTCAGGAAGCTACTCTTGCGAGAGATACATGACCCTCAATAGGTTGGACATTCGGGGATTGAGCGGATGACGGCATTATTGGAGCACTCATGTTACTAGATCAATGTGGAAAGTCGGACTCGCAGAGCTGTACTATACAAGTCGCAAATGTTTTATGATTATACGGTTGGTTAGTACGAGATCACAGTGCAGGCGCTTTCGCTTTACTATCACCATTTGTATTGTATAATGCTTGTTTCTCGTCGTAAAATATTACTTAAATTCGTATTAAATTATATGATTTAATTATTACTATTTTTTAATAAATGCTTAACAATTGTAATTTATTTATTTTTTAAATTAGAAAAAAAAACAACAAAACTTAGGAAGTGGCATGCCAGAACAGTAGAAACAGATAAAACTTCAATCGATCCAAGCACAATTAACGTCCCATCGATACAATATAGATACGTTCCTTATCAACCTAACATAGAGCTGTCCGCATTCAATCACCATCACGATCTGAAAAACCCTAGTACGACTTTACCTAGCAAGCCGTAAACCAAACAGAGTCCCTTGCCTCATTCGTCTCTTCGCTCCCCAGGCTGAGCTATTCATATCTTCAAAAATGGTTTGTATTCTGTCTAACCCTTTCATGGGTCCTCCTTAGATCTACTTCTTATCAAACATAATGCTTGATTTGGTTCAATTACGTAAATTTTTCCTCTCTCTTTTTATATTTATAGCCGTTCAAGAGGTACGTGGAGATCGGAAGAGTAGCTCTGGTTAACTACGGCAAGGACTATGGGAAGCTCGTGGTCATCGTCGATGTCATTGATCAAAACAGGGTACCTTTTTCATTTTACTCTTTATTTATGCTTTAGTTGCAATTTATGTTCAATTTTTTCGGTATTGTTAACAGTTTTAAGTTGAAAATAATTTATGCCGTGTCTGACTGAATGTTCTTGTCTTGTTTCTTTCCAACTGTAAGAGAATTACAGGTTAAATAACTGGTTACCCTTTTCGCTACATGTCTAGTGTTGTTTTTTTCTTCTATTGGGAAAGAAGAAAACCATTGGGGATAACTGAGTTGCATTTTACGGGTGATTGCACAACATTTTATTATCATGTGAATAGTGAAGATTGGTTTTTAAGTATGGTTTTGCAGCCTTCCTTGTAATACGAGTTAGCAATTGACTTTTCATAATGTCATATAGGCTCTTGTTGATGCCCCTGATATGGTGAGGGGCCAAATGAACTTCAAGAGGCTATCTCTAACGGATATTAAGATTGACATCAGTCGAGTTCCGAGGAAGAAGGCTTTGATTGAAGCCATGGAAAAGGCTGGTGAGTGTCAAGCAGTTAAAATTGTGGAGACAAATGTTTTTCTTATCATTTGCTAACCGCATTTTTGTTGTTTCCTCACTACTTAATTGTGGTTCTACGGTGGCAGATGTGAAGAACAAATGGGAGAACAGCTCCTGGGGTAGAAAACTGATTGTGCAGAAGCGGAGGGCCTCACTTAATGATTTTGATAGGTTCAAGCTCATGTTGGCAAAGATCAAGGTATGCAATTGTTCTGATATTCTGCCTGTCTATTTCCTGTTCTGTAATTTTGGGTTGATCTCATATCAAACAAGGCAAACAATGATTTCAGAGAGAGACGCTCATCCTTTCATGATTTTCCACTGTACTGTTCATCTGCCTTGCCCCCTCCCTTTTATTAGGCAAACACGTGACTGGAACTGTGTATATGTCATTACTTGCCTGTAAATATAATTTGGAGCCTTGGCATGCCCAAACCCCACAAATGTATTATTGTTAGTGAATGCAACTAGTGTTAATCAATAATTCAGCAGATCCGTGCTCTTAATTAATAAAAAGTGGCTTGATGAACAGGTAAGTGCCTATGCACATATATATAATTTGTTGGAGATTTGATCTATTTTTCTTTCCTCTTTATATTGTAATATCAAAGAGGTTATCTACCACGCACCTTTACAAGCTTCTTTGTGCTGCAATTCTCAATTGCAGAGGAGTGGACTTGTTCGACAGGAGCTTGCAAAGCTGAAGAAGGAGAACGCAGCATAGAATTTCTATTATAAAATTCCACCTTTTCATTTTTTCAGCATCAATTTGATTCGATTAATGTATTGATTGATATGAGGAAACATCAGATTCTATATTTTGGTTAATCATAATTCTGAGACATTTTTAGAAACTTCAAAAATATATCACGAGCTCTTCTTTTTCTTATTCATGATCTTTGGTTTATTGTTTAGCTGAAAAGTGAGAAGTCTCCGCCGTTCGCCCACGCAATTACGCAAATGGTTGTAGGGGTAACTTTGAGTCTGTGGTCACGGTTGACTTGTGCAAACTTGTGTTTGTGTAGATGCCGCAATGGCAATCCCTTTAAGTTCTGATATTTGCAAGGGACGAAGAAAAAGATACAACACTAAGCAATTCCATATTCGCTCTCTTGGCTACAATCAGCTGTTTGGAAGAGGAAAAAAGTATTCGTTGTTTTGAACAGAAACATACAAGTGGATAAGAGCCCAACAATCATTCGAAGAGTACATCTCTTATGATTATTAATAATAATAGCAAAAATAAATAAATAAATATGCTGCATCACCTCTCCAGTCCTCAAATGAAAGAGCGAAAAAGGTTGAGAGAGTTTGTATGTAACTTACCAAAACCGAAATGTGCAATCATTTTATGCACGACCAAATCAACATCAAACCCGTCCCAAAATGCATGAAGAACACTACTTAGCCACCAAGATGACAGACAGGAACATTTATCCATGGATACGTTCCTTGGCAAGTATCACTCATATAAGGAGACTTGAGTGCAAGAATTAAAGATGCATGCCAACAAAAGTTGTAAAAGTGTCACTATATATGCAAAAGAATAGAGGTATGCCACAGCAGAGCATCAACCACAAATTTGCAAAAAAATTATTGAAACTACTAACACCGGGTCCGTTACTTGCACTTTTACTTCTTGAATAAATAAATAAATGAACAATGGAATATGCCCTCTAAGTATTTGTGAACAAAATTTAGAATTTAAGTATTTTTTAGAGTTGTATAATGATGAGTGCTTAATTGCATTAAGCAGAAGTTATTGGAAGGGTTATTACCTGATTATACCATTCTCATAGTAATCACCTTATTTCATCAAGCTGACACTATAAATAACACCAAAATAAGCATATTCTTAATTGCATAAATATTCAAATTACATAACAAATCGAAACATGTCTCATTCATGTGTTTCTACAATGTAAATATATATATATATATATATATATATATATATATATATATGTGGGGTTAATTTTTTGCTTTCAAATGTAACACCAATATAATAATTATTTTCAATTGCATGTTTGACAATATTAATATAAAAAAATTCTCCAAATTTTGTGTTATAATATGGAATTCTTGACATTTTGATGGATTATTTTTATTAAACATTGAGAATCATGATGTTTGGTAAAAATTTCTTTGTCAAATATTGAGATTCTCGTCCTTTGATAGACATTTTTGATCAAACATTATAAAGAGCTTACTTTGATAACAAAAAACACCGAAGCTCTTACTGCTGTTCTTTTCATTGCTTTCAGATTTATTTTGTTCTGGGGAATTTGTTTCCTCTTTCATGGGTGGGGTTTGTCTGGGCTGTCTTGCGGAGGAATGGACAATATATAGATTAGATCTTCAGCAACTTAGTAGTAATCATAGACTAGAATGAATGTCATTATTTGTTTTGTTTCCTTCAGTCATGTTCAATGTCCAAATAAAGAACATTTACACTGTATAAAAACCAGAGGAAGTGGAGGGATGGAACGCCAGAGAACCAAAATAGTATCCAAACCGTCATGAATGAATCGGGAAAAAGTACTTTGTTGCAGTTTAGTTGGAAATAGAGTAGCTAACTGAGGCTGAGATAAGTCGGAGAACTCGTGATATCGAGCCTGCAAAACAAGCGAATCACTAGACAACAATTAGTACTTGAGAGCAACTCTGTTTCACGTCAAAAAGGCATGCTTTTAACCTACAGAATCAAAACCATGGGTTTCTAAAGGCAGCTGCTGCAAGCACACGGAATTTCTTAAGAACCAGAAACTAGGAAACAATCCAAAGAAGATTATAACATGCACTTCGATTCTGGGTAGGTCAGCAAATCACAACCCTGGTTGTAACTATGGTCCTCATATTAAATGAGCAGCTACCAGAAAATTTAGAAAAATGTTTTCCAGGATAAGTCTGTTGATTTGACAAATCTTCCATAAATATTTACCTCAATCCACTTCAGCTGCTTCATCTTCGTCTTCGTCTTCAGCAGCACCTGTCTGCAAAGCATCAAACTCTCTATGTACAAAGTGATCCCACTCTGTCCGATCTGGGTGTGCCGCTTCTTCCTGATCATACATGCATCACCACAAATGCAAATGAGGCTACAAGCAAATCTCCTATTACCGCAGTTGTGCCTAACTAGAAATTAAGCAAATTAGTTAATTACCGATTTACGAAGCCAAGTTTTGTCCTGCCGTTGAGATTCAATGTACTTTCTAAGATTGAAGAGGGTATTGAAAACATTTCCAGACAGTTTGGATCGTTTGAAGTCCAGAAGTGTGATATAGTCTTGCCTCTGCAAGAAAAAAAAATCATTCTGTCACTCAAACAGCATTTAGGTAAATAGGAGAAGATCCATGATTATCGGAAACAAATAAAAGAACGCAGGCTAAGGCCTTGACCTCTGGTGCAATCATGTCAATTATTTGACATAACGTATCCTCAAATGAGACCACGTGACCCATGGATCGCATGCGTAGCATCTGCTCCTCGTAAAAGTATTTCATTTCATCAGGTGTAATCTTTTCATTTCCATCCAAATCTAAACACTTGAACCTGTCAAAAACAACCAAATTGAATTAATAAAACAGAACTGATGCTTGCAGGGAAAACTGCAATAAAAAGTATGCATACCAATACTCAATACTAGATTCAGTTGTTTTGTCCTCCTCTGAAAGCAAGAAGTAAATAAAATCTTCGTAACCCATCTTCCCTGGAATACCGCAAGTGAACTCTCTTGGAGCCTGAGATGAAATTAATGCGCAACCACAACCAAATGAAATGAATGCCTTTGTCACAATCCGAAACAGAAGCGATACTTTCAGAATTTTCAATAGCAAGATAGTAAACTAGCCTCTGAAAATATCCTATCAACAACCCTCTTGCTAAGGGAATAATCAGCATATGTTATTAGGTCTTCTTTTTTGATCGTGGAATCATCCGCAGCCAGACCCCAAAACGTGGAGTTTATAATAAGAACCTGCTTATATGAGAAGTACCTAGAATGAAACCGGAATTTAAAAAATTACACTTAAGTAATTAGTAGCCAACACTTGTGTGAAAATATATATCAATGCGGAGACCGACCTTTGAACTTTGTCAATGTCATTCTCTTCATCAAGTTGTTGCATGGCATCAATTAAATCTCTTCCACGCTTAAAATTCCTGAGTGTAAGACGCCCACATGCTGATCTATCGTTTTTGTAAAAAATTATGTAGATGACCGTTTTTGCTAGCCCATTACACAAGTATGATGTAGGAAACTATTAGTATATTCAGTTCAAGTAATACTAATTGAATTATGCCAAGTTGATAGAAAACAATTAAGTACACACTGTAGACATCCTGACTGTCGGGTTTCTCCTGTAGGAAATCCAAACCAGGATGCGTTGCCAAAATTTCTTCGAGAATAGGTTCGAAGTCAACCTTTACAGGAAAATTCACAACAAAAAGGCCATAATCAAAGCAAAGTTCATGCATGCATACGAAATATGAATGCTCAGTAAAAATATAGAGATCGAAGAACCAAACCTGAGTAAGGTATTCACGGCCTGGATGCTTCAGAATATTATATATTTGAGTCGCTTTGTCCATTGTCAGCATATTTCCATTGACCCAGTACTTAATTAATGCATCCCTGCAAACAAATTATATGATTAAGCATTCATGAAAATGCTTAATGACCTGGCTATTCATCAAAATCCAATTCATCATACAATTATACAGGGAAAACTGTTCTTGCATAGATACAATACCTGGTAATTAGCCCCGCGCTGTTACTGTCTATCCTTCTAAAAAGTGTGGGAGAGAAAAAGGACGGTAACTTGCATACTTCTGTGGTAACTGTTTTAAATTCTGCACGATCAAAGATGCAGAATCAGCCCCTTTCAACAGAGGCATCCTCTGTTTACTTGAAATGACGATATTTATAGATATAAACTTCTCACGGTAGATCAGCAATCCGCGGAGAGGATTTCGGAAAAACGGATTAATTCTTGAAATAAATTGTTCTTTTAATTCCTGTGATAGGGGACAACCATACGAAATAGAATTGTAAGCATATCAATCGCTTACTGGCTAAGAGTTCGAAGCTACTGACTGAGCAGCAGAAATGAATCAAACCTGCGAAGGATGATGTGCTAAATCTGGTATAAATCCAAGCGACAGAGGGCTCTTGCTCTGTTCTGGAAGGTGAGGAGAACCAGAAATACTTCTTGGTAGAAGTGGAGGTGCAATAGTTCCGGGAAAGGTAGAAGATGATGAACTGTTCTCTCCAGCGTCCACGTTAACAGGATTTCCAAGGGCATTGATGGGCGCGCCTGCCAGCGCATTGGTAATCAAGGAATTCATCTGCATTCACATCAAAACAGAAACATAGCTGGGGGTTACATAAAATCAAGAAATAGCAGGAAGAATATGCAATAAATTCATAGTAGCCACACCAGGACCAAGGATTCAAAACTCTTGATTCGTTTGGCTCATGATTTTCTGTATTATTATATCATTTATGCTTAAGTTTTTGTTTTCTTCAAAGTTTCTTATCTATTTTGATTAATCTAAAATCGGATAACATGGAATTCACCTGAAGCCAACGAGACGTTGATAAATTAAAGAATGAAACAGCCTAATTTCAAAGAAACCAAGATTAATTACCCGAAAAACAAGGTAAATGAAGTAAAGAAAACTAAACCAGTACAATTTTTCCTGTTTCTGGTAGCAAAAGCCAGTGCTTGAACATCCCTTCAACATGTTCTGATCTTGTCTTTAGCCCCATTGTGGACACCTTCGGAATCCGCAGCAATTCGGGGTTAAAAGAAGTAAAATCCTTTGCTTCATGAGGCTGCAGCGGTTCGGGGTCCATAGAAGAAGCATCTTCTGTTTCATCAGGCTTCGCTGGTTCAGGGTCCATAGAAGTAACATCTACGGCTTCATCATCATCCGTTGCTAATATTGAACTTAAAACCTAAAAGTTCAATTCCTCAAATGTAAAATTTGCATTCTTTAAATTATACTGTCAATCACAACCCAGTTAATTAATCAAGACTAACATCATTAATAGGATTCAACACAAGTCGTTCTGTCTCAACCGCAAGACAGAAAGAAACAGAGAGCATGCATGGTGATCAAGAACTTCAGGTTTTAGAAAATTCTGCTGAAGCATTCTTGAAAACACTTGGGTTCAGCTTCTACTTCCCATTGTTCATAACTACAACCTCGATGCTGCTTTGAGTATATTAAAGAGAATACAATACAATACAATACAATACAATAAATCTTGAAGTGGAAGCGCCATGAAGAAACTTAAACTTCATGTTACCTGATCACCCTTGAGAACACCTTTTTGAAAACAGTTGTTTAAAATCTTGCTTCAACCATTGAAATTAAAAAACAAGACGGTGCGTTATGGTCTTCAACCAGAGATTGGAAAAGGAATAAAAATGAGATTGTAACGGTAGTTTGGGTGCAGAGAGAGAGAGAGAGAGAGAGAGAGAGAGAGAGTGTAACTGTATAACTGAACCCAACTGTCTACCCAAGAAGCAAGATACGAATTTCTTTATGCGTACGTGGTACGAATGTTTATACGGCATTGCTTTGACTCAGGTCAAACATCACAGTCACTTGAGAGAGGATGACTCATGTGAATGTCCACTGTTGGGATATTTTTGTCCTTTTCGTCAGGCATAAACGTAATTGCATTATGATTGTATTAATAAACAGTGTTATATATTTTTAATTAAATAAATATCAAAATTGTTAATAATTAAAGTTCAATAACCCATTTGTTAAGGAAAAACTAATAATTTATTTTCTTATTAACTATAAAATTTTTTAAAAAAATTTAAATTTACATAGTATAACAATTCTCTTCTTATTTTTTTTAGATTTTTTATCGAACGCTCACGCATAATATATATTTATAATTGTTATATACTCTAGAACGACTAGGTAATAGGGTTATATGATAGGCCATGAAACCTAAGGCTAAGTTTACCTTTCTTTCCAAAGTGAAACATCCTTTTCTATAGTAATACCTTTAGAACACAAAATCTACCACTTTGGAACTCTGTATCACATTTTTGCTAGATTATGCAATCATTTCTTGATAATTTTAATTTTCTCAGTTCTTATCTGTACTATTTCGAGTCTATAATATAATTTACTCTCTTTAACCTCATCCCAATAATAAGTGATCTACATTTTCTACTATATGAAGCTTTGTAAAGTGTCATACGTATACTTGATTTGAGGTTATTATTATAAACAAACTCATTTAGTGTTAGATACTCCTCCCAAGTACCCTTTAAGTTCAAAACACACACTCTCAACCTGTGTTTCAAGGGTATGAATGGTTTGTTTTGATTGGCCATCTGTTTGAGGGTAAAAAGTTGTGTTAAAACTCAACTTGCTCCCTATTTTCTTACAAAGACTTGCCTAAAACTTAAAAGTGAAATGTGGACCTCTATTTAATATGATAGACGCTAGCACACTGTGCAATCTTTTCAACCACATAAATATAACTTCATCAATTGCCTTAGGTTATCTATACTTTTGATTGCTTAGAAAATAGGCAGACTTAGTCAAATGATCAATAATTACTCAAATAGAATTACGACCCTTTCTAGAACATGGTAACACAGTAACAAAATTTATACTGATATTTTCTTATTTTTACTCTAAAATAAGAAATAATTGTAAGAGTCCTCCGGTTTATGATATTGTATCTTTACTTCCTAACACATCGTGATACAAAGGTGTCAATCTTTTTTTTCATATTTGTTTTCCAAAAGTTATTTTTTAAGTCGCGATATATTTTGTATTAGTAAGATGAATGTTTTGAGATGATTCACGAGCTTGCCTTAAGATTTCTTCATATATCCCTTTTTTTTTATTAACACATAAAACACTTCTCTTAGCCATAACACTTCATTGTTTGTGACTATAAATTCTAATCCATGTTTTTTCTTCATTTCTTCAATAATTATCATCATATGTGAGCTTTTCTTTTAAGCCATTTTAACACGTCAAGTAAGGTAGGTTGGACTATCAAATGTGACAATAAATTTCTTTGACCATGTACTAACTTTTTAGTTCCCATATTCTCTAAATCCTCCAAAATGCATCTTTGAATAGTGATTAAATAAATTATAAAGGTTGATGACTTTTTCCTAAGTGTGTCAGCTACTACATTCTCTTTAATAGGGTGGTACTTAATGGGACAATTATAATTTTTAATTAATTGTAACCACATCCTTTGCCTCAGATTCAACTCCTTCTAAAACTCTTATGATCAATGAAAAAAATTTTGCAAGACTCCCCATATAGGTAATGTCTCCAAATTTTAAGAACAAAATATTATTGTAGGTTGCTCTGAATTGTACATTAGATAATTTTTCTCAAGAGTCTGTAACTATTAAGAAGCATATATAATCACCTTACATTGTTATATTAATATACAATTTAAAACTCTTCTACATGTATTGTTCTTATGTTATATAAATTATACAATCCTAAACTTATTTATTTAGTTATAAGAACTTATGTTATATAAATTATAGGTCAAACTTACCGATTAATGACATAGGATTTCACATTTTATTTTCATTTTCTATTGTACAATAGAAATACATTCACATGGTCATGTTTTTTTTACTTTGACTCAAGTCACACTTCATAATCATGTGAATTGGACGATAATCATAATCTCCCTAAATTATTATTATTATTTTCTGTTATCATCATCATTATTATTTATCATTTTTTGGTCTAGTAATAAACAATAATAGTAGAAGAATTAATACTAATATTCAATAATTTGTTTTGATAAAAGACTCTAGACCAAAATTGAGATTAATATAATCTCATAAAATATATGACTTCAAGTATAACTATTTAACATTGATTTAAAAAAATTAATTGTAATTAATTATATACAAAAGTACACATATTGAATAAATATAAACTTAATATTAGATAATTATTTAATGAATCAAATTTAAAAGTTAAAGAGTTATTGATTGAAATAGTTCAATTTTTAGATTCTATTTACATTTATAGATTAAATTTTAATATTTTTATATTGATATAAAAAATTTAACATTAAACGAAAATACCCTTAACTCTTAAATTTTTTTTTAAAAAAACAAAATTGAAATCTCCAAGAAGGATGAATTTCATCGAAGGAGGGATGATTTTTGTCGGAAGAAATCACTTTTATACTAATATTTTGTGGCAAAATTTATCATTCTCTCAACTATATTTATTTTATTTTTTGATATTTTAATTTTAGAGAAAAATAAAAAGACAAAATTATTTTTGTTCAACTGCCAAAATTTAGTTTTAAATATATATTTGTTAGTCAGAGTATAAATATAAATGGGCCTGAAAATTAGGCGACAAGTGTCAAACCCAAAAGTTAAAGGCATTTTGGTAATTCTGCCGAAGGCCTACTGCGTCTGAATAATTATTTAATGATATATATTTGAAAAAAAAAGGAAGAAGCCGCAAAACTGGCCGGTGCTTTTTCCTTCCAACAAACGCCCTCTCCTCTCTGTTGACGAGTACAGTAGAACTCCGTTAAGAAATCTCCATCCACTGTTCATCATCATCGTTACCAAATAACAAAACATGAACATCTTCTCCAAAAAACCAAACCCTAAAGGTTCGTACGCGCCATGCCCTATCTCTTCTACAAATTTCCATTTTTTTTATTTCTCTTATCACTGCCGATTAATTCTGTTGATAATGGCGCCTGATATGTTTCATGCTGTGGAAATTTATGCGCTTGACCTGTTTTCCTTTGTGTGCTTGTCAATTTGTTCTTGGGTTGACTTTTTAAAGCTCGTGACCAAGGGTTCTGTATTTTTTTTCCTTAACTGTGTTTGTTTTCAATTATGTTTATTTTGATTGCAGAGGCTCTTCGAGCGAGCAAGAGAGAAATGCAGCATGCCACCAGAGGTAGTGTTTTTACTTATAATTCGTCAAATGTCGTTGTTGGTGTTGGACTTAATTAGAGAATGAGCTTTGATCATGTGATCATTTTTTTATGGCGCATTTGGAACTTCCAGCACGTATTAGCTACAATTATTTGGTTAGTTTTAGCTTAGAGCGTTAGGGAAATAATAAACTTTGAAATGTAACTTGGAAGATAGGTGAGGTTCCTTCTTTAACTGTTTAATTGTAATGTTTGGACCTCCTGGGTACAAAAGGCAGGTTGGATACTGTCTGTTGGTTCAATTATTGATTGAAAGTACTTTTTCCTTGGGTTGTAGTTAATGAAAGTGAGGTCCAAAGTAGTGGTTAGGATGCTTGGGGAACTATGCATAAAAGTGAAAGGATGTGCTGACATGAAAGCATTGGGTAACGGAAAAATACATCTTTTGGCATCTTTACTGGTCTCTGCTCTGTGGAAAAACCTTTGTAAGACGTAGCCTAGCTGAAGGCTTCTGTTGGACTGCCATTTTCTAAATTTTCTGGAGAGTCGTCAACAACAATTAATCTATTTGGATTCAATGGTTCATTTTAATATCTCAGGGGTTGTTAATCTTCCATATGAGTGTTTTTCTATTTCAATGAAGTTTTGGCAAGGAAATGAGAAGTCTTGGAACTCACCCTGTCTCAAAATTGTCCCGACCAACTACAAGTACTGGGTTACTATTGTAAGTGAAAAAGGTCTTCCAGATCTAACCTATTTTTTTTCATCACCAAAGGCGATGATTGATCATTGCTACAGACAAGCTTCAATTTCTTCAGCACCTATAGCTATCTATGATAAAATAAATGATAGAGGGCAATCGAAGTTTAAGCTTGGAAGCGCGAGTGTTGAATTTAGAGTAGGTCAACTGTGACAATCAAAATTTAAAATTCAAAATGGTCAATAACTGCTGTGCTATAAAAGCACAAATGCAAAGAGTGCACTGCAGCTTGGTTGTGTACTGTCTGAAGTGTGTTGACCAGGTGGCTAGTAGAAGAATGGACAGTTTACTTGGGGTGAAATTGGAGTTATGCACTAGAAAGATAGTGATAAAGTGAGAGGCTCATACGAACTAACAGACTGAGAACTCATTGACTTAAATTTTGAATTCAAGGCAGTCCGTGATGTGTTTATTAAGTTGTCTCGTTAGAAAATGCTATGTTATTTTCATGCCCTCATTCACTAATAAAGACAACTGAAGTAGTGGACTAAGTTATTGACATTGACACCAATCATGTATCATGTCATGATGAATGGGTAGCCTAGAGCTTCCTGTTAGATTCTACCAGTTACAAAATAACTTGGATTTGGTCTTGCTCTTAAATTGTTCTTCATATAGCCCGTTAAATCAGTTTTATATACAGTTTTTTGATGATTCTTACTCTTACTTATTCCTATGGCTTTTTTACCTTCTAATTCTTTGATGAGGTGTTTAAGTGGTGGATAGGTAAGGTCTTGGATAGTTCATATGTGCATACTGACTTAGTTAGAAACTTTTACTTCTGATACCAAGCTTTAAAAGTATTTCTTCCTTGTATTAAATACTTGTGTTTATATTCTGTCCTGGAATTGTCACTTTCTTCAGGTATAGAGAAGGAAATTGGAACACTGCAATCAGAAGTAAGTTGACTGTTTATACTGATGATCCTCTTTTTAGCAAATAGGTGTTGGATCTAATATGATTTTTCATCATGGCAGGAAAAGAAGCTTGTTGCTGAGATAAAGAGAACTGCTAAAACAGGAAATGAGGTATGTTGTATACTTTTAATTTGAATAGATAAATGTAGTGACTACAATTAATAATTTAATTGGACCATGTTGTAGTCATTCCTGTTAGACTAGAGTTACAGAATTTGATCACTATTGTCAAGAATAGACAAATTATATTTCTCAATTCTTTCTCATGTATCTTTCTTACTTTTTTTTTCTTTTTCCTTTTCTTTTAAATGTTAAATTTACTTCTCAGGCGGCAACAAAAATTCTTGCTCGGCAGCTGATCCGGCTGAGACAGCAAATAGCTAACTTACAGGGTAGTCGAGCTCAGATGAGAGGCATAGCTACTCATACACAGGTGCACTAGTGAAAGCTCTCCATCTTTCTTTGTTTTAATTAGCCTAGGCAATAGCTCATGTGCATTCTGTTCTTACCAATGATTATGCTCTTCTGTAGGCTATGCATGCACATTCTTCAGTGGCTGTTGGCATGAAAGGAGCCAGTAAGGCAATGGCAGCTATGAATAAGGTCTGTAACATGCAAACCTATACTGTTAGCTCAGTTCACATATATGTTGAAATATATATATATGTTGTCTATTACAAGATTAGGACTGGACCATGAAGGAAGCTTTGTTTTAAAAGCTGTTTTTTCATGAGTCATTACCATGTTGGGAAATTGCGGTTAATTTGCAATTTCTTCAATTCAGTTTCTCCTAGCTCTTGATGAAATGTATGTTATATTTACAGCAAATGGCCCCCACAAAGCAAGCTAAGGTTATACGGGAATTCCAGAAGCAGTCAGCGCAGATGGATATGACTGTAAGATCATGCTGCTACAAAGAATAGTCAAATTGGTTTATATTTGCTTTTGGTCGCATTTTCATGAAGCTCATTGGTTTAACATTGATTCTTGCAGACTGAAATGATGTCTGATGCCATAGATGATGCCTTGGACAATGACGAGGCCGAAGAGGAAACTGAAGAGCTGACAAATCAGGTAGCCCCTTTGTTATTAAAATTTTCACATGGTGTGAACTGAAAACGTATCCCATAATAGAGTAACTGTAACAGTTCTTAACCAGTTGTAAGTTCAAACAGATTAGGAAGGGATGTTACTAGGTATCCGCTGTTGTTTGTTAAACCCCAGATGAGTTCAAATATTAGGATATAAACTATACCATTGAAGGCATTCTGAGTTGGACTTTAAAACTAAAGTACTTACAACCTTTTTACCTGAATTTTTTTTTCACTTGTACAGGTGCTCGATGAAATTGGTGTTGATGTTGCCTCACAGGTCAGTATTGTTGTAGCTAATTCACCAACTTAGTTATTCTGCATTCTTCATACTAATGTGTTTGAACTGTGCTTGAACTTTGATAGTTGTCAGCAGCTCCAAAAGGCAGGATTGCTGGAAAAAACACAGAGGATGCGGGCAGGTATTTCCTGTTTTATTCCTTTTGTTTCGTTGTGCTCCGACTGATCTGCTGATCACCTCATTTTACTTGCCAGAAGTTTTTGGCCCGTGTAAATATGTTGTTACCGTGTTTAGGTTGTCTGATTGATTAGCTAACCTTACAATGCTGCTTTGTAGTTCGGGCATTGATGAGCTTGAGAAGCGGCTGGCAGCTCTCAGAAATCCTTGAGCTGGAAAATTCAGAGTTCTTAGTTTTGTTTATAATTTTTAAACGATTTGATCCTCCTGGCTATAATTTGAACTCCAGCAAAGTTGTACACTGTCAACAGCACTGCCCTGAATATATCTTATTTCTTGGATGATATTTAATTCAATTATACCGTAAATGTTGCATTGTGAATGGTAGATTAGCATAAATACTAATGGTAAAAATGCGAATGCCTTGAATTGAATAGAAAGAAGGAAAATATTGAGCACTTGGGAACCCTTTAGGGTTGGTTTGTTATTGAGGTGTTTAGTTTCTTTAGATTTGAGATTATGCAAAATGAAAATATTAAATATTAATAAAAAATTATTTTTATTATAAATGAATGATATTAATTTTACATTTAAAATAAACAGTAGCATCACAATTTTGTCTGAAACTTCAGACTCAAAGAAAGATGCTTACATGAAAAATATAATACACAAGCAAATACATTATTATATGATTTGTGTGATGGTCTGCATTATTTATTGTATCATTACTTTTGTATTTTCATTTTACCACTATTATTATAATTTCACAATACCTAATATTATTTATTACAAGTACATGAAAATCATATAACCAAAACTGCTATTCCATTGAAATTTTTCATCAAAAGCCAATTACAACCAACGATATTGCACAAAGAAACGTTTGAAAATAACGTGCTTCTATTTAACTCGAAGAGGTTGAGAGATTAAACACTAACTTCAAAGTCGTAGCAACTCACTTCAAAAGCTTTTGTGTTGCTGGGTACTGCAATTTCGACTTCAAATCTAATGGTGGGTTATGAAGTATATGAATTCATGTTAAAATCACCGATTTAAAGTACCTAAAATTCAATATTTCCGCCATGCGACATCAAACTATTGCCCAAGCATATTTTTCCAGAACAGAAGACACATACCATCAGCATTAAGCTCACAAAGCAGGGGTAGGATGTAATCGTCCAAGCTTAAGATCTCACCGTGTGAAAATACATCTCAAGCTTGAGATGAGCTCCGCAGGATAAAACTGTACGTCACAAGATTATGAAAAGGATACATAGAAATGAAGATCTGCTTTCACACAAACAAAATTCTTTCTTCATATAGTTTATAGATTCATTGCTAATTTCGGTGTCTCAGTCAAAAGCATTTGAATAGAAATAACCAAGAGTATTTATTACAACTATTCAAGTCTCAAATTAAATGAAATTCCAATACAGAGATTCCCTCTTTCTCGAATCTGTCTACAACCGCCGTCACAATGGCCTGAAAGCTCCCAAGGATGATAAATAGGAACGAATTAAAGATAGAAAGAAAGAAATAAACAGATTCGGAAATATTGTTGTCCGATTGAAATGAAGGCATTGATTAGGTAATACCCATATACAAGAGTTACTTCATAACTCTGAAGATTTCTTCACTCTGAAGCGTGCTCTTCCACCACATCCATAAAAGCAAAGCAATGCATTCATCTACTAATCGCTCATTTCCTGATTGAAAGCATCTCAAAACTCCGAAGAGGATCATCACGGGTGCTTCTACCACCAGCTGTGCGATTAAAAGAAGATTGTCTAGAATCATACCCAGGTTGGATCCTTTGCGTGGTAGACAACCTACCACTGCTCGAGACTAGTCGGCTAGAGCGACTCTCACTGAATTCACCAGATGAACTCGGTTTACTGCTGGAGATAATAGCTTTTCTTGAAGTGCTTCCATATCGAGAAGAACTCCGTCCTTTTTCACAATCATGGTTCTGATATTTTAAAACAAGAGGTTCTTTGTGAGAAGCTTGAATCACAGTACTAAAATAGCCTCCAAAGTAGATTGAACAGAAGTAAAAATGAAAGACTGATCTTAACAAAGTAAGTGTGATCGAGGAAAGACATAACCAAGGGTTTCACAGGAACATCTCTGTAGCCAGAAGCTAAACTAAGATTGCACTTTAGGCTAGAAGGAATTTTGTTATACAAATGATTACATTTAATTGTAACATTAAACAAAATAGAGAGCAATTTTAGGGGTCAACCATAACAAATGTCTTTAACTCTGCTTAGAACAAAGCTTGTTAACTATGATATGTAAGATTTTATTTTGTAAGAAAGCAGAAGCTATAAAATCATCAGGAGACCGAGTTTCAAATACACAACAGGCATTGGCCAAAGAAAAAGGCTGATTTGGAAATTAAGCCAATTTCTGCTGGGAATTAAAAAATTACCACATGCTTGGACAAAGGTCCTTCCTCGGTCTTGTGTCTGGAATGATCACGATGAGGAGTACCAGTGGTATTTTTTCTGGAAAATGCTTCAACTGCACCAGAAAATTTGTCTCGAATCTCTTTCCCAACTGGATGAGCCAATGTCACAAAATTGCTGAGGTTAAGTAGTTTCTGCATACTTATAAATATAAATTCAAATAAACCTTTTTGTTTAATGAGAGCAAACCTGAAATCCTTTCTGGTCTTTCTGCAGATGGTCCTGAGGTTAAACCTGCTTTCGCAGTGGAATGCTGAAAAATAGAGACAAGATGTAAGTGAGAATGAGCAGAAAATGCAACTTACCACCTAGCTGTTAGCCAGAACTTACCCTTCCTCTAGAGCTGGAACCAATCTGGGGGTACTTTAATACAGTCCAATCAAATACATAGTCAAACTGAAAACCTGCAACACAACCATGTAAAAATTTGGAAAAAGAAAAATAGCCTAACAACCAATTAGAAATCTACAAATATGCACATATGGGAATAACTACAGCCAGTGTGGAGCTTCCTGGATCTATATGTCCAAAATCCTAGACTAGAGCTTATGATCCACAAAATCAATTGTCACATTTCAGAAACCTGGCTCACACTCACCGAATTTTAAGTTTATTGAAAATTCCGAATTATATTCTAAAACAAAAGTTATCATGTATAAAAAGGTGGCTTAACTGAATATCCAGCAACAAATACCGGATTAATATGATCTTTTCCAAGCTTTATGGAAACTAGATATTGATTCAATTTCAGTGATCAGATTTAGGAATGTTAATTCTATAGAAAGTTATTGGGCAATGTCAGCTGAGAAAGTTTTCAACTAGATGAAATTTAAACCAGCACAGATATTCATGCATTAATGTAAGAAAATTTTTGACAAACAAATAATATTATTTCATAACATTGAAGATAATTATTCTTCAATGTGATTGGGTGCAAATGACTATCTTTTGCCTCAACAGATATATTCCACTTTTATGGACTCAGGAGAATATCAAAAGTTATAAGATAATTTATGTGACTGCAAAATGGATGAAACTCCGAAGAAAAGCAAAACTTATTCACAAGATTCTAAGAGAAGATAGTCATTTCATTCACCTTCTCGAATAAATAAGTCCCGGAAAAGCCTCTTTAAATATGAATAATCTGGTTTGTCTTCGAACCGTAATGATCGACAGTAATGGAAGAATGAGACAAACTCAGATGGGTATGATTTACAAAGCACCTGTTTAACATTTACATATCTACATCAGGGCCTGAATTGCCAAATAGAGACATTTACACAAAATTGTTCACAGGAATGTGTGAATGCACAAAGAGACACACACAGGCACACGGTCATGATGACATTTATGCACAGAATCCAAAACTTTATCATTCAAGTAAGATAAAAGGATTGAGCTCTTCCAAGGTTGGATTTCAAGGGTCTAGGAATCTAATAGTCTAGATTGACCCCCATGCCATGGCAACATTTCTCCAGAGATCAGACCAGGCAACAGCCAGCCCTAGGCCAGGCATCAAACTTAGATTCAGACCAAAGAAGGAGATGACATGGCTTATCAGAAGGATGCTCAACTAGCAGTAGCATACCTCTATGGGAGTTGACACTTTCTTTTCGCTAATCTTATCATACTTTTGCTTTTTTGTGCCAGCTTTCAATCCTTGCCAAGGAAGGCTGGAACCCAAAAAAAAATAATGGAAGAAAATTAATTACAAATGAGAAAATAGGGAATAATTCTGCTCAAGATGTCAAACATCAAGTCAAATGCATTAAAAATGGAATAAAATAACTTTAAAGCAACTATGTACTCCACCTTCCTCTGAAGAAATACATAAGCACATAACCAAGAGACTCTAAATCATCTCTTCGGCTTTGTTCTAGGGAGACAATTACATTAGAAATGAGTTATATTAAGTTTATATCTATCAAAGTTCTTTCCAGTAATTAGGTGGACATTATTACAACAAGTAAATTACTCACCAACCCCAAGGTGAGTGTTGACACTTGCATAGCGAGCCGTGCCTGTGAGATTCTTGTTTTCCCTGAAGTAAATCAATAAGAAATAAGAAAAACCAAAAAATGAATAACCATCACAAATGCATCAGTTTGCCAGACTGCTGCATGCATGTACTGAAAATCACATGTAGCATGAATAGAAAAATGACGTGTGACTTAAACAATAATAGACATGTAAAAGAATGAAATGAAGAAACCAATCACTCAAAAGCTGGGAGAAAAAGGAAGAGATAGGTATGAATATAAAGGAGGAACTTTAGGAAGAGAACTCAATCCACAATAAGTGTTAAATCAGTCAAATTGATCCAATCAGAATTGTCAAAAGGAAAGATAGGTATGAATATAAAGCAGGAAATTTAGGAAGAGAACTCAATCCACAATAAGTGTTAAATCAGTCAAATTGATCCAATCAGATTTGTCAAACCTTAAAGCTGCAACTCATGACCAAAAATGCACATAGGCAGGAAATTTGAGTAAGCATTCCCACAAGAGGGTAGGAGAAATGTAAATTGGCTAAAATGTTCAAACTTATATGTGATGAAAAAAAAATAGACACATGAATTAAATGGTCCAACAACATATTTGAAAAGGTGAAGCAATTTCTATCATGGTAAAAACTGACTAAATTCATGTCCACAATCTGATATTCTTCCTAGTCATGGATGATACTAGAAGCTCTCCTAGTATGCCAATATAGAGGTGCTGTTTGGAAAGTCAAATCATATCTGTTTATACAAAGAAGCTCAACCCTTTTAACTTCTGATACCTCAAGCTTAACCTCCCATTCTAGGTCTAGTGCCAAGCACGTCATCTCAATTTTGTTGAAACTAACTCAGGTTCAAGTTTTAAGTAAAGGAAAAACAGCTTGATATATTCATTCACTAATGATAACAGATATCTGAACTAATAGGGTTTAACATTAAGCTCTTTGTTACTTGATGAGACATAAATGATGCAATATGTACTGCTTTCTTCCTCATAGTAGAACAATTTTCAGGCAATGTCTACCATCTGGCTCCTCTAGAAAAGGCAATTCATAGTCAATAACTTTTTGCCTGGTTCATTTATTATTACAACTTTTAACTTGTCCAATGCATATTCTAATACACAACATAATGGCCGCAGCTCCAGTAATGGAATTTAGGCACTGAAGATCAACAAAGAAATAATTACCTGTAGGGGATGTGCTTATGAGTTTGAAGATCCCTATATTTCTTTGCAAGGCCATAGTCTATGATGTAGACCTGTGATAACATATACAGCAGGAGATTATAATTGATAAAAAGCAGAGCCTGAGTAAAACTACTTTCCAATGTCTGAGTGTAATAATGAATATCTCTTATATACAAACATTTAATGGGCAACTGTACCCCTGGACTCAGTCAATCATCAAAGTCTATGCGTAACAAAAGATATTTCAAGCATTCATGGAATTAATGAACATGCTAAGACTAGGCAACTGAAGAGCATGCATATATGCTATAATTTGCTGATTTAAAGTAAAGAAGTTGCACAAGAAAAGTACCTGATTTGCTTTGCGTCCAAGACCCATTAAGAAGTTGTCAGGCTTTATATCACGATGAAGAAAACCTCTTGAATGCATGTATTCCACTCTATTAATCTGAACAGACAACAAAAATAGAAAGCCATTAATTTGATGTCTCAAGACTATTTTTAATAGGAAAAAAAAAGTCATAGGTACTTACCAATTGATCAGCAAGCATCAACACCGTTTTCAAAGAGAATTTCCTGTTACAATAATTGAATAAGTCTTCCAAACTTGGTCCAAGAAGGTCAATAACCATGATATTATAGTCCCCTTCAACTCCAAACCACTTGAGGTGGGGAATCCCCGCTGTATCAAAGGAAAACCATAATGTATGAGAAAAGATATAAGCTCTTCAAATATTTTGTCTCATAGGAAAGATCCCCTATGGATTATCTCAGGCCAAAAAACATTTACAGCTTACTAGAAGAGCAAGAGATACTTACTTCCTCCTTGAAGAAGCATGTACAATTTTGATTCATAGTGAAGCTGTGGATGCTTGGTCTTCACAGGTTCCTAAATTTCAAAACCACCAAAAAGAAATAGAAAATGAAGATCTGCACTACAATATCTAGAAACCACAAAAAGAAACAAAAATAAAGATCTGCAATACAGCATCTTGAAATAGCCCAGTAAGTTTAAAAAGGAGAAGGATAAACATAGAATATCACATAAATTGAAACGAAAAAAATGATGTTCCACTCAGAAACACTAACTTTGCATTTATCACTTAACATCAATGACATAAATAGGACTTGAGGGCGTAATATAAGTGTAAATTACAAGTACCCCAAAAGCTCATCCAATGTTCGAAGAGTTGTCTCTGCTTCCTTTAATGAAGATTAATCTACTAAGGGCGTCTACTGAAATAACTCTTTAAAAGAATGACTTTTCTAGTTGTTTGAAAATGTAATTAGTAGCAATTCCAATGCAAAGTAATCCATCTATTTATTATTATATTCAAACTTTTTTCCAACTTTTATGTTAAATGTTTCAAGTTTTAAGATTCATGTTTTACATGTTATTTTTCAAGTTCTATATCTTAGGTGTTTCAACTTTTTATGTTACTTGTTTCAAGTTTTTTAAACTATTGAGTACAGTGTTCAAGTTTTCTATCGCAACAATAATAGATGTAACAAAACATTAAATGTATTATAGCCAAGTTCCTAAAAACACAATTTAAATTGTCCTCATAAAGCTCACCACTGCAGAGATAAAATTAAATTAGCCATATTTGCCAAACAAGAATAAGCATCACAAGATCAAAAAGAAAAATTAAACCATGATCATCAGCAAACTTAAAAGAAAAGTTCCGAAATGAACACCACATACAACATCTACCCTTCAAATCAAACATCATTACATAAATCCTTGTACCAAAATAAATTACATACCAGCTTAACGGCAATTTCCTCTCTAGTTTGTATATTGACACCTAAACATCAAAGAAACCAACAGAAAACACAAACTTAAATAAACATGGTACAAAAAAACCCACATTGTGATAACAAGGTTACTACAATCAAACTCAAACTTCGATAGATATTACCTAAATAAAGCTCCCCAAAAGAGCCACTCCCAATCTTCCTCCCCAATTTAAACTTGCCCCCAATCACATGGCCCATTTTCAATTTTTCGGGGGTAAACATTGCAGCAATAGCTCAATATAGCTTTCTATCACCCAGATTTGTGTCTAATTTAACAACTGATGCCGATAATCCTATACCCACCAAGCAGTAGCCCAATCGACAGATTTGCCAAATTAACAAACCCACAGGTGAAAAGATCTCCACTTGTATAGATCATCCGCCAAATGAATCACCGGCTATCAAAATATAATTATTCGATTAAATTTAAATTGAAAAAGGGAGAATCAAACAACCAAGGGTATTCCAATCCAATGTCCAAAATCGAGCATAGAGTTACCCAAACACCAAATGAGTTGCTTTAACTACGTTACCGGAACCGAAGTGTTTCACACCATGATCCCCAAATGTTTCAATATAGAAGAGAAACCCTAATTTTAGAAGAAATCCAACCACATTGACCTGAAATTCAATTGCAGATGCAAGCAAAACGGGAATCGAGACAACAATTGAACTCTAAATGTAGAAAAGGAAACCAGATAGATTTTCTATCGTAATCAGAAATCAAAAACAAAACGAAATTGTTTTGAGAAAACAGGAAAACGTGTTGTATATGGCCTCTAACCAAACACGTATGGGCTGTCTGTAACTGTAACTGTTGCGTTACGTTGTATCAGATCTCGTCTGTGTCTCTCTCAATCTAAAAAATCAAATCAAACGTGCTTGATGCCCTCCACTCTCTCTCTCTCTCTCTCATTATAGGCAAGAGCCTATGTTTCGGCTTTCCTTTTATTTTCCAAACGAATTCCACTCGCCTCTTGCCCCTGATTTTTCATCCTTGTTCTGACCAAGTCCACGTGCCCTCCCCTCATCGACTCTTTTACCATTTTATTAAGATGTATTCTGGTTAATAATAATAATAAAAAGGTTAATATGTATTTTTCCCTAATGGCAGCTTCGTTCGTATGTTATAGTTTATGTTTTCATTATTAAATTTTGAATTTACCAATTTTATTCATCAATAGTAAATGGGTATATATGGTTACATTAAATATTGAAATTTTCATTTAAGAATTTTAACAAAACAATCAGAGCCGATACAATAAATATATTATAATATAATCGATATAGATTTTTATAAAATTAATTAAAAATAAAATATATAAAAATTAGAGGTATAAATTGATAAGAGAGGTAAAAATAAAAAATAATTATTATTATATGTTCATTCTTTTTTATTCAATAATTTTTTTTAATTTTTATATTATTTTTTATTTATTTTTTTATAATATATAAATTTGTATATTTATTTTTATTTTAGAAGATTAGGTTTTAGAATCTGCTTTAATTTTTTCATAAGTTATACATGGATTGTCAATCTATAGTTATATTTAATAACAATATTAAATGTTTTAAATTTTATTTCAAAATATTTTATATAAAAAATAAAATAATGAGTTATAAAAAATTATTTTAATATTTAATATTACAATACAATTAGGAGTTGGTGATTATCTCTAATTTAAGTCTCCTTGATGTTCAGTATAAATAAATACACAAATAATCTAACTCTAATAATTAAAGAAGTATATTCTAATAGACACATATCCAAAGTGAAAAGCAAAATAGCGAGTATTGTTAAATAAAATGGTGGATCTCAATTTATCGTTATAGAATTACAATAATCCTAAATGAAACCTAAATATGGTATGTTTTTAAATTACTAACCTTATACAATTTAAAGACAAGATAACTCGTGAATTGACTTTAATAAATATTTTTTTAATTTTGAATTTAAACTATTAGATTACGTGAACTAATAAAATAAAGTCTGCCATCTATTGAAATATAAGTTAATATGTACACGAAATTGATGCATTGATGAACCAAAGTTAATGTATACATGAATTTAGTACATTAACAAAAGATTATCGTCACACATATCAAAAACGTTTGTATCTCAATTAATGAAATTAATAGTTATTATTGATTAGCAATAAATAAATTTAATAAATACTTATATATAGATATAATATTATAAAAATAACTTTGTAAACATGATCTTTATTATTGATAAAAATAGGCATTTACACTTGCCCTTTCAGCTAGCATTATTTTTTTGTTTAACAATTTTTATTTCCTTCTTTGGTTATTATCCCCATATTCATTGATGTTGATTTGGTATAAGGTGTAGTGCCTTTCTCGGTAACAATTATTGAATACAGAAATGGGCCTTTCTTAGATTCGTTTTTAGATATGCATGTCATACCCTCTTTTATTGATAGATTACAGCAATGCATATGCAACAAACATAAGAGAAAGATGTACATGTTTTCACCATGGATTAAAAGAACCGAAAGCCAAAATAATAGGCATAGACACCAATCATTCATAGTATCCGGTGCAACGATAACCACACTCAAAATCTCTGCCGGCCGTTCACATCATTAATCCATATTTACTTGGCTTGTTTAGCTCAAACTGTAACTATCAATTTTACATCTACGAAACGAAACGTAATCAAATGACACACCTTATGACTTTGAATTCAATATTATGCTGCAACCACCACCCGCCGGACATGAAGAAGTTTAAGCATATGGGAAACGAGAACGAAGACAACAGACAACAAATAACACGAAGCAACAAGTCCACCGCATATAAATGTGAGTGTGCGTTGCTACAATACACATTCAATGTAAGATTCATTTAATCTTTTTTAGCTGTATACCTATATTTTAAATTTTATATTAATCATTTTAAAATTTTTTATGTTATTATATTCGAAAATAAAGATATAAATAAAAAATAATTTTTTATATAATTATAATATATTAAAATAAAAATAAATTTTACATTATAATATATTATAATTTTTTTAATTTGTTTTAAAAAGAAAACAAAATATGATAATAATAATAATAATATAATTTATTATTATTTGTATATTACAAAAATATATATTTTTATTATTTTTAAAGATAAAACAAAACAAAATAAAATAAAATAAAATATTTTTGTAAATTTATTTGAGATAATGATTGATTTTTCTACGAATAATATTTCTACATTTTTATCTTTTTCTATTCCCGTCGCTACATAGACATTAATGTTAGCTTCTTAAAATTATATTTATATTTTGTATAATTTTTTTATTTTTTGTTTTGAATTTGAATATATTCTATTATTAATTATTTTCATATAATAATAATATTTACTTTATATCACTGCTTTTAAAAGATAATTAAATTAAAATAATAATTTTATAATTATAATTTTTTAAATATAAATCTTTATAGTAATAAAATTACTTTTGTCCCAAAATTATAACTATAACACGAAATGTATATCAAGAAATATGAGAACAAATTTTGGCATACATGATGGGTTCCATGGGGGTGTAGGGGCTCGTCTTTCATCACGGATCAAGTATTTGCAATCCACCCAAAAGATTAAGTTCTAAGTGTTAATATCACAAAATAATCTAGCGTTTGCCATCGATTCACACCGTGATGAATAATCTCCAGTGTCAGGGGTCAAGCTTCCTATTTTTGTGGGTTTTTAGCAATCAAAAATATGATATTAGTCTACTTGTGATTGTAAAACCTTTTAAATTTAATTTGAAAAATTATTTTATGGTTTTTCTGTTTTTTTTATTTTCATATTTTGTTTTTTTTTTTTTTGTTTTTTTTTTGTTTTTTGCAGCCAAAACTTGTGTTTGCTAGTCATTAGTTTAAATACCGGGCTGCCCATAATTATAATTTTTCGCCAATGATGCTTGGGTTACATTCTCGAGCTTTTGCGATAAGTGCAAGAATTTGTTTGCACAGTAATGACGCAGGTTTTTTTTTCTATGCCTGTTGATTGTTATTGTTAAGAATTCTTTTTTTTTTACCCAGAACATTAATATTGCTTTAATATCTCTATCTAGGATTTGCTTATTGTTATTGAGATGTGTCCTAAGATTTGTATTTTTTTTTTTTCTTTTTTTTTTTGGCATTGTTTTTATTCTTTTTATAATTTTTTTATTTATTTTTGTAAATTCAATTGTACTTTTATTGATCTTTTCCATTTTACCTATTAGCTTATTTTTTAAGAGTTTTATCATTATTCTCATATTTTGAACTAAATTTGGCTTTGTGTATTTTCCGTTGTATTGCTATGTTTTTTTTTTTGTATGTTGACATCTTTTTTTCTTTTTTGTGTAGCTTTTTATTTCTTTTTTTTATTCATTTTTAACTTTTTTATTTTAATTTGATTCCTTTTTTATTTATTATTTTCTGTTGTTATTTTATTTCTTTTTATTTTTTTCACTTTTGTTTCTGTACGTCAGTACTAAATTAGCTAGTGATTTTTTTTGCGTCTTCAATTGAATTTTCGTTTTGTTTTTTTTAGTTCTCATTATGGTGTTCTCTGTTTCGCCACGCATTTTCACATGTTAAACAAAGTCTTTCTACGCTGCAAGCTTCTTTTCTTATCTTAATGTTGGTTCTCTTAAATATATTATCATATATGTTCTCCTCAACTTTTCTTCGTCTTCTTGGGAGTTAGTTCTCTCCTTCGATATTTGTACCTTTAATTTACTTGTTGTTTTGATTTTTTGTCCCTTGTTCTGTATTATATTGAAGTTTTTTTTACAATTATGGACAGTTGATCCTTTTCGTACTTATTTTTTATTGTTGTCGTACTTTAGGATTTCATAGTTCGTTCTTTTTAGGCAATATGTGTATTGCTTCCTTATTTTGTTGATTTTAGTCTAAAATTTTTATTTGGTGTTGACATATGAAAGGATTCCTAGAGCACCTACCAAAACGGGTCCCTCTCCCCCATTTTTTTTTTTTTTTATTTTTGTTTTTTATTCTTTTTCTTTATTTTTTAAAAAATTTTACGTAATTTGTCATGTCTTTTTTTTATTATTTTTTCTGGTGAAATTTTATTTTTTTCATTTTTTTGTTTCTGTCAATCTTATTATGTTTTATTAACTAATATTTTCTTTCCAATTTTTTGTGTTTTCATTATATATAAATATATAAAAAAAAAAAAAAACTTATTTTTTTCTCTATTATTTGAGTCTTTATTTGCTCATTATATGCAATTTTGCTGTCTTTTTTTTTTTCCTGTTTTTTTTTTTTTTTTTTTTTTTTTTATTTTTATTCTATTTTATGCTTTTTTTTTTTTTCTTCTTTTTTTTTTTTTGGTTCTTGTCTAGCTAATGCACGGATTGAGTTGTTCCGTTGTCTCCCTAACGCCCGGACTTGTAATTTTAATTTTTGTGTTATAATTTTATTTTGACGCGTC
>BNST01002452.1:0-55748 GCA_019650275.1 Xylocarpus granatum | reverse complement strand
GAGACGATAAAATTTAGTCGAAAATCAGAAATTTTAGGTCTACAGAGGAAATGAGAACGAAATGAGAAAAAAAAAGAATAAGTGTAGTATGTTTTTAGGGTTTGTGTATTAGGGTTTGGGGGCAAAATGGTGTAAAGTGGTTAGTTTGGTAAGAATGAATTAGGGTTGGTCATAAATGTAAAGAGTAATAAAAATAAGATTATTTTCGAAAATTTCCCGGAGAAGAAATCTCTGTAGTGTGCAGTCCCTAGCCTTATGGGGTGGTGAAGTGCAGAGCAAGCAGCCCTCGTTAAGATAGGAATATCTATTAGACGCTATTTTCATTCAACTGTGCTTGAAAGAGAGAGGATAAAGGCCCAATGCCTCCCTTTCGGGATAGAAAACAACAACGAAACGCAGGTTAGATAGTGATCCTGGGACTTCAGGTCTCGACTTTTTACATTTACGCGTTACTGGCATAACGAGCGGGAAGCCATTACTTAGTAAAATGGGTATTTGTGAGAGATCAAGATCTTGGACTGACCGGCCGATACAAGCAAGAAGGGAGCTTTCTCATCGACGAATGCGGGTAACCAAATCCTCCTATGAATTGAACAGTCTTACTTGGAGCAATGGCAAAGTTAGGCTCAATATCGTGAGGTTATTCCTCTCTGGTAGGCGTAATATTCTAAATTTCGGGATGAATCGCCAAGAACAAGAGCACGGAGCTTTCTTTATTTCTTTGAATTAGGTAGCCCATTCATAGGGCTTCTGTCCCCCCTCGGACCGGGGATTGGATTTTGGATTAATGTCTTCTTATATTGAAAACGCTGTTTTGGAGCTCCCACGTACCTTGACCCGCTGAAAGGGTTTACAAGGGCTTTTAGCTTAGGGGGATTGACCATAGAATCCATTTCTGAGATGTTGAGTTGGTGATGACTCAGGCTTTCCGTAGATACAAGGAGGACAAAGCCCTTAAGACTGGAATGAATGCATCGGCGAATTCCATTAATAAACCAAAAGGAACGAGCATCCTTACTCAGCCCAAAAGAAATGGTTGAAATAGCAGAAGGGCGCTAGCTTGGACTCCCTTCTGCTTGGAATATAAGAAGACAGAAACCAGTTCGCGGTAGGTTAGCATCCCGCCTTAGCACAATCAATCAAAAACAAAATCATCACTATACAATCCCTTCGCCAAAGCAAAGCTCTGTTGTCATGCATGATAGTAAACAAACTGTACGGACGACTAACATAACAACCTGCCGAATCAATATTCCCCTTCCTCTGTTCTGTTTCCGGTCTAGTGCGCTAGTGCCCATCTAAGGTGCTGGACAAGGAAGAAAGCCCTTTACTTTCATTAAAGTAAAGCCAGTCGTTCGAGTTCGCGTTCTAGTTCTATTTTTGTAGACCGGATGGGACCTAACAAACTCTCTACGTTCGTACCTGAAGCTAACAAGTCAGAAGTGTCCCCTGATCCCGATTCCAGAGCCCGTGGTTGAACAAACCCTAGCAACATATCGAGATGGAGACCAACAAAAAGCAAGCAGCTAACCCAGTTCCCGTTAGCACCTTCAGTGGCACGAGCCATGCAAGCCTAGCTTTACATGATACAATAAGCAAGCCTCCGACACGCGCCAGAATTCCCGTGTGTTGGTCCGCCGTACCTAGATGCTATAGGAGCTGTATGCCCTCACTAGTTTTTTATTGCCCACAGCTTTTGATTAATCTCAATAAAATTATGCGTACATAAGCGTTGAAATCCCCCCGCTAAGTCGCAGCAACACACTAATAATAGGCACCACATAAATCAAAGGCAGCAAAAGTGAAATCATAAGGATCGAGAGTAAACACTAGTCTAGACAAGGGCTGTTGGGGTTTCGATTTTTTTCTCCAAGTTTTCTATACCTTAGGGGTCATCATGCCGGAATCCTTCCTAACTTGCTGTCTTGCTTGATTCTTGAATTCTTTTCTTATATTTATATCCTTAAGTTATTCTTTAAGTTAACATAATAATATATATATATATATATATATATATATATTAAAATATGTTGAATAGCCAAGACAACTCTTAAACCTATCACAACTTGCCTTGGTTGAAGAAGACAACTCTTAACTTCAACCTAAACTCTTAAGCAAGGAAGATAACTCTTAACCTTGTCTTAAGCCTAAGTTATCTCAAGAAACTTTAAAAAATATCGAAAATAAAACAGAAGCCCAAGTTATCTCAAGACAACTCTTAAAAGATAATCGAAAATATAAACAAGAATGTAAGCAAGAATGCTAACCTTGATTCTTGATTATTGAATGAGAAAATAATAAAATTTGAAGCATATGTCCTCTCACAAATAATGGGTTGTATTTATAGTCCTAAGACAGCCTTATCCTAATTCAACTAGTACTTAGAGTTCCTTATCCACTTAGGATATGTTTTCCTAAGTCAACAAGCTTTTCTAAGTCAACTAAAACATTATCAAGATAGACCTTATCCCATTGTTTCCTAATCCTACTAGGATTCTTGGTCTTTCTTGAATTTTTACCTAGACTAGAGTTCCTACCTTATCTTGTATTCTACAGAGCTGGACTTCTTCTTGGCTTATCCTTCTAGGACTAGGACTCTCAATGTGTATCCTTCTGCCCTTAGAATTCTTTTTGTTACAACTATCCTATCGCTACTGAAATTCATTATGCATGTTTTGCTGCAGATAAAATTCTCCTTGGCATGAATGTCCTGCTGGTGGTGGAACTTTGCTTGGCATAGATGTTCTACTGCTACTAGAACTCTGCTTGACGTAGATGTCCTCCTACTGCTGGAACTCTTCTTGACATGGATGTGTTGCTGCTGTTGGAGTTCTTCTTGATGCGATTATCCTTCTTTTGTTAGATTTTCTGTTGGTGTGAATGTTCTTCATTAATTAGAATTAAGTCAAATACTAGTTGGGCCTTACTGCTGGGCTACATACTTACTATTGTCACGCTTGTTGTGTACATTTTCTGGCCCTATGCTCTCTTTTGCCGTCCCATTTTTTGCCCATTGTCTTTCCTGCATACTTAGGTTCTCAACAAAGGCCTAGTCAACTCTACTAAATATACTTAGGTTCTCAACAAAGGCCTAGTCGACTATACTAAATAGATAAAAGAACAATAACACTAGAGTAGGGTAATGTTATTGCTTCAATCAGAAGGAAGTGAAATCAAACATCACTAGGATCACCTACAACATTCTGATCAACATACTTAATAAGAGACTAGATTACGTAGAAATTTGTCAATGACTCTAGAGCATGAGTGATGATTAACTCTAGATGGGTGTTGTATGCTATCAGATCCTAACATTAGTCCTGAGGCTTTGAAACTCCTTTCTTGTGTGGTAGCTAACGTAGGATTTATGATTACTCGCCTAATAAAGAATGTAACTTGCAATTCCTCTCCTGCACTCTTGCAAACAATTCGTCATAGAACCCCATACATGAATCGGTGAAAGAGTACCCCAGGCCGCTGCGGCGCCAACTCCAGGAAGAAAGGCAAACAAACTTAAAAAACTGAATAAAATAAAGTCAAGTTAAAGTACAAGGCTGACTAACGATGAAAAAGGAAAGGAGTCTCTCTTGCTAGAGCGGGAGATAGTTTGACTTTTTGTCCCTGGGTCCAACTATCTTCCAGAAAGCCAAGAGCCCTACTTGACTTACCGAACTCGATCGATAACACTCAGTGGCCTTGGCTACTTCGTCTTAGCCTCGGCGGATCCTGTTTCCAGAGCGGATGCTCTGTCTTTTTTGCTCCATTTTATGGAAAAAGATGAACTGTATCATCCAACTTTTAAAAGAAGTGCAGGAGGCTTGCTTCTTCTTTCTCAACTTGAAAGCTCTCTCTCCATCTGCCGCCTGGTAAGAAGAGTCGCCCCTCCCGATTACCCTGGAGACGGATGTTGATCCGTGCTATTCGTCAGATTTGGGGACAAAAAATGAAACTCTCAGTCTCCTATCTTAGTCTGTAAAAGGATAATGCAGAAGCAGGTTATCTTATGGAAAAAAAAACCATGAATGGTGTCCTACCTTTGACCCGCACTCATTTCTCTTTAGCCTTAAGCGTGAGATGCGGGTACTAACTCATCGGAGTTGGACTACTTCTCTTATGATTCGATGGATGACCCTGCGCAGAGGCACCTTATTTAGATTTAGGAATTGATTGTTTTTGTAAAGAAGCCAACAAAGCCAAAGCTCAGCCCGGAGAATACCCGTCAGAGATCCGTGGTCAGACGAAGATCAACGCCGGGCGGGTGCTACTGGACTTGGTTATTTGACTTGAGTGCTATTCAAATTGGTAAAAATATAAGTGCTGCTTGACGATTACGAATCATATCATGCGAAAGAATCAGCATTTGATCCAAGGATGAGCTGGTAGTCCCTTCTTCTATTCAAGGATGATAGTGGCCCGGCAGAGAAAGCAATTCCAATGTTTGTACACGCGCTAGATCACTTCACTTACACTTAGTCGGAGGGATTGCTGCTAGGGCAAGGCGAAAAGAGCTGTTTAAGCTTTCTTGACTTGAGGTACGGAGCCGCACTCAATCTGTTGTCAATACCTATTTCTAATTACATGAAAATATTCAGTAGCTCGACCGAACCTGAAGTGAGGGAGGGAAGTAAAAAAAAGACGCCCTTTCAAGGTTCCCCAGCATTACAAATCCTTGAGGATTAGAAGCTCGCTGTTTGAGTGAACTACTATAGTGAATTATTGGATCTTTTTCTTTAGTCAAGCTCGTGTTGTCGAGTGCCTGAACCATCATTATCTTGTTGTCGCCAAGTCATTATTATAATTATAGGAGCTCCCTAAACGAAACTTTAGATGCTTATAAGTGTCTTTCCTTGCCTCTTGGCCGTGTAGCTATTATGCGACTCACCGGTCTAGCAAAACCCGTCTTTCCTGAACGTGAACCTAAATATCCACCTAGCCCTGCACCACCCTTAGTTAGCAAATCTACGATCCCTCCCCTCCGAACCCGTCTGCTTGTATGTGAGTGAGTTCTGGATGCAGCACAGAGAGCTGGAGATATCACTTTTTTCAAGAATCGTTCACACGTATGAGGAAAGATGGCTCATGCAGCTCATACGCACAATAGTCCAACCTGTTGCAAGTATAGCATCTCGTGGAATCTACTATCATGTCGTTATACGGTACGATGTGCTATCACTAATGGATGATGAAGAAATGAACAGTGAACATCTGATCTCGCAGGTAAAACTAGTGTAGCAATAGAGATGAATATGACAAACAATAGCAATCGCTCTTGGGGTCATCTTGTGTAATGAGGAATGACTTGCCTGTTTGAAGTAAGGTGATACAGAAAACTTGCGTCGCGTACGCGCACTTGGTGTCCACTATGAAGCCATAAGACACACTGCGAACACAAACAAAAGAATAATAGCACTAAAGCCAAACTATAGACTTGTCACCCCCCCCCCACCGCAGAGCTCGCACGTCTAGCTGGCAGGCACATATTCCAGATGATAGTGGCGTTCGATAGTCGTACACTGTACGGAGCTTTAGTCTTCGAGTGTCTTCTGGCGATGTTTGCTACTCTTAATGAAGCGCCAATCAAGATTTGTCAATAGCGAGCATAATATAGCTATTGTGGACGCCTGAGTTCCTATCTTTAAGAATAGATGTCATTTCAAGAAGTGCGACTGTATACGACTCACATCAACTCGCAGTCGACATCCGCATTGAGTCGATGCGTAGCGAATCGCAAGCCACGAACGAGTCTGCAGTGATATTCATCTCTTTCTCCAATGGAATACCGGAGTCAAAGAAACCACTTGTAGTCTAGCGGCCCAATAGCCAAAGGATTGAGCATGGATTCAATAGAGAGTTAGTGATAATTCAAGTACATATGCACTACCCTCTGTCGTACAGTGTCCTGATGGATGTCTGAATGCCACTGCAATGTCTAGCTTATCTAGAATGTATATTGCAACAACGATAGTATGTCGCTCTGACCATTAGCCTTTCGATGTCATGTCACTACAAGTATGCAGATGCACGACGCTACGCACTAGGTACGTCTTGTTCCATCACGTCCACTCGATTAAACTGTCACTATCTCGACCTAGACAAAATCATGGCCCCCACTCCCCGACAATCATGGTGACGGCACTGGTGGAGCTACAGTCGTTGCGAGAGTAAATCGTTCGCGTATAGCTAACTCAGAATGCACGTCAAACATGTGAGCCTAAGACAATGCCTGTGCTACCTCTTCCCTTCTAATCGCTGACGGGAGGACTGCTGTGAACAGGACACACGACAAGTCTGAAAGACAATTGCGGTCAGTGTCTGAGCTAGAATGTCAAGATTATAAATGAGAGTTGCACGTACAATTCGCAAGTATGGCATGAAACCAGAGGCCCATATTGAAGCTTTGTACCACGCGAAAGTTAATGGTTGCAAACAACCTCATGGCAGTTGGCTTGGTGGTTGCCCCTACTGCATGTAAGTTGATTTTGCCTTCTTCCGCATGATCAGGAAGTGTTCTGCCTCTGCTTCCTCCTCACTGTCCATGCAGCTTTCTTGTTCTTCCTCACTGCTTTCCTCGTGTTCTTCATCACTTACCACTTCAATGATGTTGAACAGCCCTTTTTTGCACTTGTGGCCAACTTGCCACTTATCATTGCACCTAAAACATAGGCCTCTTTCTATTCTCCTGTTGATTTCTTCAGTGGATAGTTTGAGAGGGTCCTTTGTTTTTGAGGGCACTGTCTTACTTGAAGAGGGTGCCTTACCTAGTTTGTCCGAGGGTTTGATGACCTTGGTTGTGCTGCGGGTGATGCTTCTCCCATCATTGATGAGTCTTGCCAACCGAATGCACTGAGTGAGAGAGTTTGGATCCCTCATCTTCACTTCTCGGCTTAGCCAAGGTACAAGGCCATCTAGAAAAGTGCCAATTAGTGCACTATCTGGCCAATGTCCTACTAATTCGGCTAACCTCTTGAATTCTTCAAGGTAACTTTCTAGAGATCCTTCTTGCCTAATTTTGGCAAGCTGTCCCTCATAGTTAGTCATGCTAGACAGGCCAAATCTGTTCACCAACTCTTGTGTGAACCTTGTCCAGCCTATCCTTCTACCTTCTCGGCCATAGGTGGCCTTAAGCCAACACCACCATTGGTTGGCTCTCCCACATAGGTGATAGGATGCAAAATCAACCCTTTCACCTCTCTCAATGCCTTGTTTCTCAAAGTAAAATTCAGCCTTGGAGATCCATTCGGTTGGATCTCCCTTCTCAAAGGTAGGGAATTCGATTTTTACCTTAGGCCGTGTGTAATGGCTTGGGCTGTCATAGTGCCAATCCTCCCTTCTTGTGGTGTGCCATGGTTCTGCCTCAGGGTGATTCCGCACCTTCTTGGTTGCCATGATGCTGGCCTTTTGTCCAGTACCTCCTCATCATCACTATAATCATTGTAGCGATCATGGGCAGGTATTCATTTGGTGAAGTCTCCCTCCTGCTTCCCAAACTCATGCACCTTTTCCACCTTTCTTGAGAGGGAAGTTGCTCCTGGTCAGATTCATTCTCATGCACTTGGTGCTGTGTGACTTCTAATTGCACCCTCCTCGACGTTTGTGGTAGCTAGCTGTTTCTGCCCTGTTCGGTTTGGACTTGTTTTTCAGCCACTTGGGGTGTATCTCTTTTTAATTGTTCAAGAGAATGAATGACAGATGATAGTTGTCTTCCTTGCTTAAGAGCTTAGGTTGAAGTCAATAGTTGTCTTCTTTAACCAAGGCAAAGTTGTGATAGGTTTAAGAGTTGTCTTGCTTATCCAACATATCCTTTTATATATTAGTTAACCCAAAGACAGCTTAGGGGACGTAAATATAAGAAAAGAACTCAAGAATCAAATGGGATAGCAAGTTAGGAAGCTTTTTAGTAGGCGTACTGACCCCTAAGGTGTAGAAATTTTGGGAAAAAAAATTGGGACCCCAACACGCGATCTCAGGAATGTTCTGATCGCTCCCGAAAATTTGTCTTGAGCACTGCCATACGTGTCCGATGCCTCTAACAAGCCTGCAGGGATTTTCCGGTCGCTCCCGGAAGTTCATCCCATGCACTGCCAAACATGTCTGGTACTGCAGTTGCACCCGTGGCATGTTTCGCTCACTCCCGGATGTTCATCCTGCACACTGCTCAACTCACCCAAAGCATCTACTGTGCCTGCAGGGATGTTCCGGTCTCTCCCAGAAGTTTGTCATGCGCGCTGCTGAACGTGCCTGACACTGCTGCCACACCAGTGGGGATGTTCTGGCCCCTCCCAAAAGTTCCTCCCACTCACTGCCCAACATGCCCGAAGCCTCCCCCATGCCTGCGAGTATGTTCCGGTCACTCCCGGAAGTTCATCTCAAGCTCTGCTGAATGCAACCGACGCATCTGCCGAGCCTCTGCGGATTTTCCACCCACTCCATAAAGTTCATACTGCTCACTGCCCAGTGCACCCTGAAGCCTGGATCTCTAAAGCTGAATTCTACTTTGAAAAACAAGGTGTAGAGAGGGGTGAAAGGGTTGATTTTGCATCCTATCACCTATGTGGGAGAGCCAACCAATGGTGGCGTTGGCTTAAGGCCACCTATGGCAAGAAGGTAGAAGGATTGGCTGGACAAGGTTCACACAAGAATTGATGGACAGATTCGCCCCTCCAGTATCACCAATATTTGCTCCGAGTTTGATGGGAATCAAGTCTTTCCTTCATCAAATTCTAAGAGTGCTGCACCAGTTGAGAACTTGGAATACTCATCTCCGCCTCCTGAGATGCCAATCTGGAGAACAATTGAAGACGTTTCATCACCAACAATTTCAGTTGATGACAGCAGAGGAAAAAAATTGCACACAGAAGATGCTATGCAGTCCAAGTGAAGGCGACACTAAGGACACAAGTGCTCCAGGACAGGACTTGGTGTGTCCAAATGCCAAGATAAAGATGCAGATGTCTTGTGAAGAGTCAAACAATGCATCTGCCAAATGTCCTGATTCATCTATTCAGGTTTATGCTACTACTTCTACATCTTCTTTAGCACTACCAAGAGTGGAAGAACAGCAAATTAAAGTGGATGCAGAATCATATGGATTTTCATATGGATTACAAGTGCATGCTTCTACAAATTATCCACAGAACAGGCACAATCTACCTTGTTGGCTAAACCTGGATCAGAAGACAAAGTTCCTAATCATATTCCTGTCCAGATTGAAGGACTTGCTGATCTTTCACGGACAGCTTCACAAGCTGCAAGAGATCAGACCTTCAGACCATTCATTATTCAAACTGCAGCGGAAAATATGCATAGCATGCAGCAAGTTTTGCAAGGCACAAATATTGATCAAATGCCATCATCTGCACCTGTTTTAGACCCTCAATTCCCTGGACAGAATGAGGATTATTTGGGTTGCAGCTTGAACACTGAAGATCCAGACATTCCATGCAACAGGTCAGGTGTTCTGGACAGCAACCCCATTGCCAGCACAAACGCCCAAAGTCGCATGGATAGCGAGGAGGAAGCTGAGGCAGTACACTCCCCGGATCATGCGGAAGAAGGCAAAATCAACTTGCATGCAGTAGGGGCAACCACCAAAGCCTACTGCAATGAGGTTGTTCACAACCATAAATGACAAGAATGTTTTGGTGTTGATTGATAGTGGAGCCACCCATAACTCCATCAACACAAAACTGATCAAAACACTCCAGCTATGTCCAAAAAGGATTGCACCCTTTGAGGTAAGAGTGGCAAGCAGACAGAAGCTCAAGTGCATGCAAGTTATCAAGGCAGTAGCAATGCAGATTCAAGGAGTCAAGATAGAGGCAGAACTGCATGTGTTAGCCTTGGCAGGCCTTGATGTGGTTTTAGGCAATGCTTGGCTTAAAACCATAGGCAAGATAATGTTCGACTACGAATCCATGGCCATGCACTTCCAATGGAAGGGAAGGGACTGCACGTGGGAGGCATCCACCACCAATGCAGCGCATCATTGTGAGGTAAGTACCCTTGAATGACTATACAGAAAAAGGGCACAATGTTTTGCGATTCTCTTGGCCACAAAAGAGGAAAACACAGCCGAACATCATACACAGAAGACATACCAATAGAGTAAGGAAACCTACTGGAGCAGTTCGGAGATGTCTTAGGAGAGCCACAAGGACTACCACCCTCAAGACATTACAACCATGCCATCCTATTAATTGATGAAACCAAGGATGTCTTCCTTGCTTAAGAGCTTAGGTTGAAGTTAAGAGTTGTCTTCTTCAACTAAGGCAAGTTATGATAGGTTTAAGAGTTGTCTTGCTTATCCAACATATCTTTTATATGTTAGTTAATCCCAAAAGATAGCTTAGGGGATGAAAATCTAAAGAAAAAACTCAAGAATCAAATGGGACAATAAGTTGGAAGGTTTTTAGTAGGTGTGTTGACCCCTAAGGTATAGAAAAGTTGGGGAAAAAATTTGGGACCCCAACACTTTGACAGTGTGCGGGATGAACTTCTGGGGGGAACCTAAACATCCCAGCAGGTGCGGCAAAGGTATCGGGCGCATTTGGCAGTGCGCCTGACAAACTTCCGGGGGCAACCCAAACATCCCCGCAGGCGCTGCAGCAGCATTGGTCAGGTTCGGCAGTGTGCCAGATGAACTTCCGAGAGCAACCCGAACATCCTTGAAGGAGTCGCACAGGCATCGGACATGTTGAGAAGTGCATGGGACAAACTTCCGAGGTTGACCCAAACATCCTCGTGGGCACATTTGGCAGTGTGCCGGATGAACTTCCTGGAGCAACTGGAATATGCCCGCGGGTTTAGTAGAGACTTCCAGCACATTGGGCAGTACATGGGACATATGTAAGGGAGTGGCTGGAAAATCCTGACGGGCTCAGCAGATGCATCGGAAGTGTTTGGCAGAGATTGGGGATGAACTTCAAGGAGCAACCAGAACATCCCCGCGGACGTGGCAGAGGCTTTGGACGTGTCCAGAGTGCTCAGGGACATACTTCCAGGAGTGAACAAAACATCCCCATGGGCATGTTAGAGGCTTGGGCATGTTGAGCAGTGCACGGGATGAACTTCTGGAAGCGACTGGAACATTACCACAGGCAAAGCCGAGGCGTCGGGTGCATTCAGCAGTGCGCATGATGAACTTCAGGGAGCAACCGAAACATCCTCACGGGCATGGCAGATACATTGGGTGCATTTGGCAGTGCGTGAGACAAACTTCCAGAAGCAATCGGAACATCCCTTTAGGCATGGCAGCAGCGCTGGGTGCTTTCGTGTTGGGGTCCCAATTTTTTTTCCCCAACTTTTCTACACGTTAAAGGTCAGCACAACTACTGAATCCTTCCTAACTTGCTGTCCCATTTGATTCTTGAGTTCTTTTCTTATATTTACATCCCCTAAGCTGTCCTTCGGGTTAACTAATATATATAAGGATATGTTGGATAGGCAAGACAACTCTTAAACCTATCACAACTTGCCTTGGTTGAAGAAGACAACTCTTAACTTCAACCTAAGCTCTTAAGCAAGGAAGACAACTCTTAACCTTGTCTTAAGCCCAAGTTATCTCAAGACAACTCTTAAAAGATAACTGAAAATATAAACAAGAAAGTAAGCAAGAATGCTAACCTTGATTCTTGATTATTGAATGAGAAAATAACAAAATTCGGAGCTTATTCTCTCCTCACAAATAATGGGCTGTATTTATAGTCCTAAGACAGCTTATCCTAATCTAACTAGTACTTAGGTTCCTTATCCACTTAGGATATGTTTTCCTAAGTCAACAAGCTTTTCTAAGTTATCTAAAACATTATCAAGATAGACCTTATCCCATTGTTTCCTAATCCTACAAGGATTCTTGGTCTTTCTTGAATTCCTACTAAGACTAGAATTTCCTACTTTGACTAAGTCCTTCTGTCCTTATCTTATCTTCTCTCCTACAGCTGCTGACTTCTTCTTGCCCTTTCCTTCTTGGATTAGACTTCTGCTGTGGCATCCTTCCTCTCCAAGACTTCTCTTTGGCGTGGTCCCCTTGTTGAAGTAAACCTGCCAAGACGTCCTGCTGCTGCTGGAGTTCTTCACGTCGTCACTCTCCTTCTCCTACTCGGATTGCTTCATGCGTGTCCTGCCAATGCTGGTCTTCTTCTTGACTTGGCTTTCCGCAATCACTTAGGACTGAGTCAGAACCTGGCCGTGCTTCACTGCTTGCTGCGTGCAGGCTTGTTGTGCACACTTGCTGGCCTGTTGCTGCCTCTCTTGCTGCCTGGCGCCTTGCGCGCATTCTCTCACGCTCCCTTTGCCTCCTAAGGTCCTCAACAATCCCCTTTCTTGGAGACTCACCTTGTCCTCAAGGTGGAAATTAGGGAAACGTTGCTGGATATCGTCATAGTCTTCCCATGTTGCTTCATCCTTGGGCGAATGACTCCACCATATGAGTACTCTCCATACTGGCCTTCTATTGCGCCCATAGCTTACTATGCGAAATCCTAATGCTTCCTTTGGGTGCTGCCCCAGGTGATCTTCCCTGAAAACGTCGGGCAGTCCCTCATTCACTTGTCTCACATCTCCTATCTTTTTTCTCAACAATGAAATGTGAAACACTGGATGTAGTTTGGAGTTTAATGGTAGTCTTAGGCGATAAGCCACTGCTCCAATTCGCTCAACTACCTCATATGGTCCAAAGTATTTCCTAGCTAGCTTTGCCGTAGTTGGCTTTCCAGCCTTGATTTTCCTCCTAGGGTGGATCTTAAGATAGACATAGTCACCTACCTCAAATTCCACTTCCTTTCTCCCTTTATCAGCTTGTCTCTTCATACGGTCCCTTGCTTTTTCAAGCTCATGCTTGAGTTTCTTCAAGACCTCATCTCTTGACTGAAGTGTGACATCTACTTCATGTATGCTGCTGTTCCCCATGGTATAACTTGACATTCCCAGGGGGTATTCTTCCATATACGGCTTGGTATGGTGTCATCTTGATTGCCGCATGATAGGTAGTATTATACCACAGTTCTGCCCATGGTATGTACTCCTCCCAATGGTTTTGATGGTCATGGCAAAAGCATCTTAAATACTGCTCTAGAGTTTGATTGGTTACCTCACTTTGTCCATCTGTTTGTGGATGAAAGGCGGATGAGGCGACCAAGTTGCTGCCGAGCTGTGTGAAGAGCTCCTTCCAGAATTTGCTCATAAAGACAGTGTCTCTATCTGACAGCATTGTCCGTGGTATGCCATGAAGTCTTACCACATTCTTGATGAACTCTTGGGCTACTTCTTTTGCTGTGTAGGGTTGCTTGAGTGGCACAAAGTGTGCACTCTTGCTGAGTCTGTCCACTATGGTTAATATCACCGTATAACCCTTGCTGTTGGGCATTCCTGTGATGAAGTCCATTGTCAAGTCTTCCCAAACCTGTCCTGGTACTGGCAAAGGCTGTAACAACCCCTTTGTCTTTGCCACCTTCTGGTTTGGTGCGCTGACAAACATCACATTCTCGGACTAGCTTTTTGATCTCAGCTTTAAGTCCTTCCCACCAAAAGAATAACTTGATCCGCATGTAAGTACGGAACCATCCTGAATGTCCTCCTTCCCGTGAGTTGTGGAAGTGATTCAAGATCTTTCCTCTTAGTCCTGGTATGTTTGGTACATATACCTGCTGGTTGTGCCAAATATATCCATTTTTAAGGGTGAATTTACTAACCTTAGGGTCAAAATTCTTGATCTTCTCTATGAGCTCTTGGCTTTGAGGGTCAATTTCTATTGCCTCCTTGATTTCTGTCCATACATTCCACTCAGCTCCGCTAATGGCAGTGAGGCATGCGTCATTAGGCTCACATGCTGTCCACAATGCTTGACCTCCATTGCTTCTGGACAATGCGTCTGCCACTTTATTTTCCTTGCCAGGCTTGTAGATTATTTCATACTCATAACCTAGTAACTTGACAAGGAACTTTTGTTGCTCTGGGGTGGTAATTTTCTGCTCCATGAGGCTTCTCAAGGGTTGTTGATCTGTAATGATCAGGAATTTCCTCCCAAGAAGGTAAGGTCGCCATACCTTGACTGCATGGATGATGGCTAACATCTCCTTGGCGTATACTGACCATTCCTTCTTCATGGGCCCTAAGACTCTGCTCATGTATGCAATAGGTCTTCCGCTTGACTCAGGACAGCACCTATTCCATCTTGACATGCGTCAGTGTGAAGCTCGAAGGTTTGGTTGAAGTCGGGCAGTGCTAACACTGGGTCTCACACATAGCTTGCTTCAACAACTTGAATGCGTCTTCACTCTTCTCTGTCCATAGGAATCCATCCTTCTTCAGCAAATCTGTCAATGGTTTTGCTATGGCGCCATATTTGTGAACAAATCGGCGTAATAGCCTGTCAAACCTAGAAATCCTCTAAGTTCTGTGACATTCTTAGGAATTGGCCATGTTTGCATGGCTCCTATTTTTCGTTGGTCTACCTTCACTCCATCTTCGGATATGATGTGACCGAGGTATTCAAGCTCCTCTTGCATGAATGTGCACTTGGATGGCTTGATGACGAAACGATTTCTTCTTAACACTTCTAGCACTTTTGCTAAGTGTTCTATGTGATCATCATGGTTCCTGGAATAGACCAAAATGTCATCAAAGAAGACTAAGACAAACCTGCACAAATAAGGTTTGAAGATGTCATTCATGGCTGCTTGAAAGGTGGAGGGTGCATTGCATAGTCCGAAGGGCATGACTAGGTACTCGTAGTGTCCACTATGAGTCCGAAATGCTGTCTTCTGCACGTCCTCTTCTTTCATGCGTATTTGATGATATCCGGCCTTGAGATCCAGCTTGGTGAACAGCTTTGCTCCATGTAACTCGTCCAGCATATCATCAATTGTTGGGATCGAAAAATGATCCTTGACAGTTGCTTGGTTGAGTGCCCGATAATCGGTGCAAAACCTCCAAGTTTCGTCTTTCTTTCTAACAAGTAGAATGGGAGAAGAAAAAGGGGAAGTGCTAGGTCGGATAATACCTTGCTGTAGCATCTCTTCCACTTGTCTTTCAATCTCGTTCTTTTGGAAGTGTGCATACTGGTAAGGTGCTACATTAATCGCCTTGGTTTCGTCGATTAATGGGATGGCATGGTCGTAATGTCTTGAGGGTGGTAGTCCTTGTGGCTCTCCTAAGACATCTCCGAATTGCTCTAGTAGGTTCCTTACTCCTATGGTATGTCTTCGTGTGTCTGCCCTATGATTTCGCTGTGTTTTCTCCTTTTGTGGCCAAGAGAACCGCAAAACATTGTGCCCTTTTTCTGTATAGTCGTTCAAGGGTACTTACCTCACAATGATGCACTGCATTAGTGGTGGATGCCTTCCCATGTGCAGTCCTTTCCCTTCCATTGGAAGTGCATGGCCATGGATTGGTAGTCGAACATTATCTTGCCTATGGTTTTAAGCCAAGCATTGCCTAAAACCACATCAAGACCTGCCAGAGGCTAACACATGCAGTTCTGCCTCTATCTTGACTCCTTGAATCTGCATAGCTACTGCCTTGATAACTTGTGCACACTTGAGCTTCTGTCCGCTTGCCACTCTTACCTCAAAGGGTGCAATCCTTTTTGGACATAGCTGAAGTGTTTTGACCAGTTTTGTGTTGATGAAGTTATGGTAGCTCCACTATCAATCAACACCAAAACATTTTTGTATTATGGTTGTGAACAACCTCATTGCAGTAGGCTTGGTGGTTGCCCTACTGCATGTAAGTTGATTTCACCTTCTTTCGCATGATCTGGGGAGTGTTCTGCCTCAGCTTCCTCCTCACTATCCATGCAACTTTGGGCATTTGTGCTGGCAATGGGGTTGCTGTCCAGAACACCTGACCTGTTGCATGGAATGTCTGGATCTTCAGTGTTCAAGCTGCAACCCAAATAATCCTTATTCTGTCTAGGGAATTGAGGGTCTAAAACAGGTGCAGATGATGGCATTTGATCAATACTTGTGCCTTACAAAACATGCTGCATGCTATGCATATTTTCTGCTGCAGTTTGAACAATGAATGGTCTAAAGGTCTGATCTCTTGCAGCTTGTGATGCTGTCCATGAAAGATCAGCAAGTCCTTCAATCTGGACAGGAATATGATTAGGAACTTTGTCTTCTGTTCTAGATTTAGCAAACAAGGTAGATTGGTCCTACACAGTCCTTGTTGGAGTATTTTCTGGTGGATAATTTGTAAAAGCATTGGAGTGTTCTTGCAATCCATTCGAAGACCTATTTAATCCTGCATCCAATTCAATTTGCTGGCTCTCCATCCTGGTCAATTGTAATGAAGAAGTGTAGACGACAGTCCAATAGAAACTATTGGAGGTCTTAAATCATTGTTTTGCAACAAGTCAGGTCCTGGAACGCTTGTGTCCTTAGAGTTACCATCACTTGGATGTGCATACGCATCTTCTATGTGCAATTTTTTTCCTCCACTGTCATCAACTGAAATTGCTGGTGATGAAACGTCTTCACTTGTTCTCCAGATTGGCATCTCAGGAGGCAGAGATGAGTATTCCAAGTTCTGAACTGGTGCAGAACTCTCTAGATTTGATGAAGGAAAGACTGGTTCCCATCAAACTCGAGCAAATATTTGTGATGCTGGATGGGCCAAATCTGTCCATTAACTCTTGTGTGAACCTTGTCCAGCCAATCCTTCTACCTTCTATGCCATAGGTGGCCTTAAGCCAACACCACCATTGATTGGCCCTCCCACATAGGTGATAGGATGCAAAATCAACCCCTTTCACCTCTTTCTACACCTTGTTTTTCAAAGTATAATTCAGCATTGGAGATCCATTCGGTTGGATCTCCTTTCTCAAAGGTAGGGAATTCAATTTTTACCTTAGGCTGTGTGTAATTGCTTGGGCTATCATAGTGCCAATCCTCCCTTCTTGTGGTGCGCCATGGTTCTGCCTCAGGGTGATTGCGCACCCTTCTTGGTTGCCATGATGCGAGCCTTCTGTCCAACACTTCCTCATTGTCACTATAATTATTGTAGCAATCATGGGGTGGGTGTTCGTTTGGTGAAGTCTCCCTCCTGCTTCCCAAACTTGTGCGCCTTTTCCCCCTTTCTTGAGAGGGAAACTGCTCCTGGTCAGAATCTTCCTCATGCAGTTGGTGCTATGTGATTTCTGATTGAAGCCTCCTAGATGTTTGTGGTAGGTGGCTGTTTCTACCCTGCTTGGTTTGGACTTGTTTTCCGGCCACTCGGGGTGTATCTCTTTTCAATTGTTCAAGAGAATGAATGATAGATGATAGTTGGTGTTTGATATCACCTACCTGGTCATTGATCGCATTTTGGTTTCTCTCTAAGGCAAGGATTCTTCCGTGGTTGGTGGCTGAGAAATCTTCTCTGGTTTGTTCCTGTGGTGCGGGTGAATGCTGCCGAGATGACATGGTAACCTCGATGCCTTGCAATTGACTGGTGTCTGCACTGCTGTCTCAACTAAAGCACTAATTTGTAGAGATGTTCGTGCTTCCTCTCAACTGATGGTTGTGCTGATTTCTCAACGAAAGCACTAATTTGTTGGGGTCCCCTTTTTTTTTAAAAAATAATATAAAACAAGAATGTGAGCAAGAATGCTAACCTTGATTATTGATTATTGAATGAGAAATAACAAAATTCGGAGCTTATTCTCTCCTCACAAATAATGGGCTGTATTTATAGTCTTAAGACAGCCTTATCCTAATCTAACTAGTACTTAGGTTCCTTATCCACTTAGGATATGTTTTCCTAAGTCAACAAGCTTTTCTAAGTTATCTAAAACATTATCAAGATAAACTTATCCCATTGTTTCCTAATCCTACAACGATTCTTACTCTTTCTTGAATTCCTACTAAGACAAGATTTCCTACTTTGACTAAGTCTTTCTGTCCTTATTTTATCTTCTCTCTTACAGCTGCTGACTTCTTCTTGCCTTTTCCTTCTTGGATTAGACTTCTATTGTGGTGTCTGATATGCCTTAAGGATCTTCAATGGTGAATCAAGATCTAATGGGTATATTTTCTTTTAGGGTTTTATGGATGGAAAGAGGTGCTGGGATATGGTATAGTTGTTGGGTGGATGAAAATTCATAATTGGAGTAAGTTATTGGATCTGTAGAGGTGTTTTAAGGAAGCTGAAGGGTTATGTACGAATTTGAAGTGGGAATGTGATAGGGATAGCTTATGAAAAGTTTAAGAAGAGGAAAGGGAGTTTCAATCAATATCAAGAATCAAAATAAAGAAATTAAAACTAGTTAATCAAGTTTGATAAGATCAAATCGCCACAAACAAGATTACTAGGTTGATTCGCCACACTCTAAGATAGAAAGAAGGAAGAGTGATAAGAATCGATAGATAATTCACCACTAAACAAAGAATTTGTTTAGATAAGAATTTGGATGCAACTAAGCAAAATTCGCTCATTCATAAAACTGCCCCAATTACAAGCAATAATGTTGTATTTATAGTGATGACAGCCTTTCCATGTTTAACTTATACTAAAACACCTAATTCATCTATGATAAGGATTCTTAAGTAAATAAGGACTACTAAGTCATCTAGAATTCTATGAGGATAAGCCTAATATATTGGTTTCCTAATCCTACTTAAAATCTTGCTTGTAGAACCCTACTTGATCTCAAACTCCTTGCCTAGTGACATTTCCTGCTACTGCTGGAATTCTCCTTGGCATGGATGTCCTTTGTCAATGAGGATTAATCTTTCTTGGATGGCAGCAACTTCATTTCCATGATTGAGCACATCATCTTCCCCTTGTTGAATTGGATTTTCCCTCAAATCCTTCTCCTCGGTGTCTTTGAAATCATCTTTTAAGTAAGGAGAAAGGTCCCACTTCTGTTTGTCCATCGGTTTAAGGATGGCATGTTGTGCTAAAGAGTAGTTTTGTTCCAAGTCTTTTCCATAAAGTCTTCCAAAAGTAACTCAAGAATTTGACATCACGGTCTGAAACAATACTTTTGGGAATCCCATGCAATCAAACAATCTCCTTGAAAAATAAATCAGCAATATGTTGAGCATCATTCGTCTTGTGGCACGAATAAAATGAGACATCTTGGAAAACCTGTCAACAACTACCATAACTGAATCCTTTCCCCTCTGCGTTCTAGGCAAACCAAGCACAAAATCCATGCTTAGATCTTCCCACGGTTGGTCTGGTACAGGCAATGGCATGTATAACCCTTGTGACATCTCCTTGCTCTTGGCTTTCTTACATATCACACATCTTTCTATGACTCTTTTAACATCTTTGATCATGGTTGGCCAATAAAAGTGTTCCTTGAGTGCCTCTAATGTCTTCTTTTCTCCAAAATGACCAGCTAAACCTCCACCATGAGTTTCCCTCACTAAGTGCTCACGGATTGAACAATTTGGGATGCACAGTCTACCTTGCTTGAACAGATAGTCATCATGTCGATAAAATCCTTGCATGGCTCCTTTCTTGCACTCCTCATATATTGATGCAAACTTTGGGTCATCTTTTATACTGATCTATAAGCATCTTAAAACCCATTAGTTTAACATTTAACATGGAAATTAAAGAGTACCTCCGAGATAGTGCATCAGCCACAATGTTAACATTTCCTTTCTTGTACTTGATCACAGTAAGGAAAAGACTCTAAGAATTCCACCCATTTGGCATGCCTTCTATTCAGCTTGGTTTGCCCCTTTAAATGTGTAATCTTGTTGATTGCCCTACTATCCACACACATCTTCATGGTTCCATCCTTCTTCGGCACCAACAAAGCCGTACAGAACAAGGACTCATGGATTCCTTAACATATCCCTTATCAATCAGCTCAGAAACTTGCTTTTACAACTCTTTAGTCTCTTTTAGATTGCTTCTATAGGTTGATCGATTTGGTAGAGTTGCCTCTGGTATGAGATCTATTTGGTGCTCAATTCCTTTGTTTGGTGGTAACCCTTTTCATATGTCTTCTGGAAATACATCAGCAAACTCCTTTAAAATTTGCTTTCATCTGAGTTGGCGGAGTAACATCTTTACTTTGAGTTACTTCTTTGACCACCAGAATAAAGATTGACTCTTTATCAAACAAAAGCTTGCTTTACTACTCCTTTGTTGACAAACAAACTCTCTTTCTTTTTCTTCTCAAATTCAATTTTATCCTTCTGAATTTGTTGTGGATTAAGAAGTGTTAACACAATCTTTCTGCCATCCTTAACAAAGGAATATGTATTCTTATAACCATCATGAAAAGCTCTTCTATCATACTGCCAAGGTCTTCCCAGTAAAAGATGACTTGCATCCATAGGGACGACATCACACAATACTTCATCTTTGTATCTACCAATTGAAAAAGGCACCAAAACTTGCTGAGTAACCTTCACATCACCATGTATTTAGCATGCAATCTATAAGGTTGGGGATGTTTTAGAGTAGCTAAATTTAATTTTTCATACAAGTAGTGGAAGCCACATTTGTACAACTACCTCCATCAATTATAACTCCACACACCTTATTTCTGAATTGCACACCTTGTATGAAAGATATTCTCACGCTGCTCATCTTTCATTTTTGCTTGTGTAGTCATGGTGCGGCGAACTACAAGCATTTCTCCAATTTTCAGCATGTTCTACCTCTTCTTCCTCGCCATCTTCCACTCCCTTTTCTTCTGCAGCCTCGTCTTCACTCTCCAATTCTCCTTGTGAGTCCTTAAGCACCATTACCCTCCTATTTGGACATTCAAAAGTGATATGCCCATGTCCAAGGCATTTAAAGCATTTGATGTCTCGGCTCCGTTTTGGAGGAATTGTTTCTGCCACTTTCTCTTTTCCTTTATCAATAGCTACTGTTGACTTGATAGGACCACTTTTTCTCTACTGACTTTGCTATCTTTCTTTGAAATGGAAGTCGAATAAGTAGATGATGAATTGATATTTTTGGTAGAACCTGATCTGTACACTCCCCTCATTAGTTGTCTCTCCACCTTGATAGCAAGTTTAATCACATCTTGCAAAGAAACATATGGTTGCAATTCTGCCCTACTTGCAATTTCATACTTTAGCCCGCCAAGGAACCTTGCAATCGTTAGTTCTTCTGGTTCTTGCAAGTTACATCTCATCATAAGCATGTCATACTCTTTGACATAGTCTTCCACACACATGCCCCCTTGCCTTAAACTTTGAAGCTTAAAGTACAGCTCTTGTTTGTAATATTCTGGCAAAAATCTTCTCTCCATTAATCTCTTCATGACTCTCCAACTTGTCACCTCATCTAAACCTTCCCTTCTTCGCCTAGTTTTCTCGTTTTCCCACCATAAATTGGCATAATCATTGAAATTCAAGAGCTGCCAACTTGCACTTCCTTGGTTCAGAATAATCATAGTACTCAAATACCTTCTCTACTTTTTGCGCCCATTCTAAATACTCCTCGGGTCAACTTGTCTACTGCTGCTGGAGTTCTTCACGTTGTCACTCTCCTTCTCCTACTTGGATTGCTTCATGTGTGTCCTGCCAATGCTGGTCTTCTTCTTGACTTGGCTTTCCATAATCACTTAGGACTGAGTCAGAACCTGGCCGTGCTTCACTGCTTGCTGCGTGCAGGCTTGTTGTGCACACTTGCTGGCCTGTTGCTGCCTCTTTGCTGCCTAGTGTCTTGTGCGTATTCTCTCGTGCTCCTTTGGTTCCTAAGGTCATCAACACTTTCGGCAGCGTGCGGGACGAACTTCCAGGGGCAACCTGAACATCGCTGCAGGTGTGGAAAAGGTGTCGGGCGGGTTTGGTAGTGCACTTGATGAACTTTTGGGAGTGACCCGTACATCCCAGTGGGCACGGCAGCAGGTATCGAACACGTTCGGCAGTGCGCGGGATGAATTCCGAGAGCTACCGAAACACCCCCACTGATACGGCAGAATGTTGACAACCTAAGTATGCAGGAAAGGCAACGGGCAGAAAAATGAGGCAGCAAAGGAGAGCATGGGCCAGAAAATGTGCACAACAAGCATGACAACAGTAAATATGCAGCCCAGCTGTGAAGCCCGGCCAGTATTTGACTTAATCCTAATTAATGAAAGGACATTCACACCAACAGGAGTTCCAGCAGAAGAAGGATAATCACATCAAGAAGAGTTCAGCAGTAGGAGGACATCTGCAGCCAAGCAGAGTTCCAGCAGCAGCAGGACATCCATGCCAAGAAGAGATTCTATCAGCAGCAGGACATGCATGATGAATACCAGTAGCAATAAGATAGTCATGACAAGAAGAATTCTAAGGGCAGAAGGATACACATTGAGAGTCCTAGTCCTAGAAGGATAAGCCAAGAGGAAGTCCAGCCACTGTAGAATACAAGATAAGGTAGGAATTCTAGTCTAGGTAGAAATTCAAGAAAGACCAAGAATCCTAGTAGAATTAGGAAACATTTGGATAAGGTCTATCTTGATAAGATTCTAGTTGTCTTAGGAAACCTTGTTGACTTAGGAAAAAATGTCCTAAGTGGATAAGGAACTTAAGTACTAGTTAAATTAGGAAAAGGCTGTCCAATACTATAAATACAGCCCATTATTTGTTAGCATGGATATATGCTCCGAATTTGTATTTTTCATTCATTAATCAAGAATCAAGGTTAGCATTCTTGCTTCTATTCTTGTTTATATTTTGGTTATCTTTAAAGAGTTGTCTTGAGATAGCTTAGGGCTTCAGACAAGGTGTAAGAGTTTGTCTTCCTTGCTTAAGAGCTTAGGTTGAAGTTAAGAGTTATCTTCTTCAACCAAGGCAAGTTGTGATAGGTTTAAGAGTTGTCTTTGCCTATCCAACAAATCTTTTATACATTAGTTAATCCCGAAGGACAGCCTAGTGGTTGTAAATCTAAAGAAAGAACTCAAGAATGAGATGGGACAGAAAGTTAGGAGAGGTTTTAGAAATCGTGCTGACCCCTAAGGAGTAGAAAAGTTAGGGAAACCCCAACACAGAGGCATTGGGCACATTCAGCAATGCACGGGACAAACTTCCAGGAACTGCCGGAACATCCCCCTAGGTGTGGCAGAGGCTTCTGGTGGGTTAGGCAGTGCATATGAGGAACTTTTAGTAGCAACCAAAAAATCACCATGGGCTCAGGGAAAGGCATCAGATGCATTCAGCAGCGTGCAAGATGAACTCCCAGTATCTTTCAGAACAATCCCGCGGGTGCAGAAGAGGCATTGGGCGTGTTTGGCAGTAAGCAGGACGAACTTCCAGGTGCTACTGGACATCCCCCCAGGCATGGCAGAGGCTTCCGGCACATTGGGCAATGAGTAGAACAAACTGCTGGGAGTGACCATAACATCTGCTCTGACACAGTAGTGGTGTTTAGTGCATTCGGCAGAGCGTGGGATGAACTTTCGGGGGCTATAGGAACATCCACACGGGCACGGAAGAGCCCTTGGGCTCGTTTGGCAATGCACAAGATGAACTTCTGGGAGCGACTAGAACATCCTCACGCACGGCAGCGGCATTGGACATGTTCGGCAGTGAGTGGAATGAACTTCAAAGTGTGACCAGAACATCCTCGCGGGCACGGCAGAGGAGTCGGTTACTTTTGGCAATGCTTGGGATGAACTATAGAGAGCAACCGGAACATACCAGTGGGCATGACAGTGGCATTGGGCACATTCAACAATGTTCGGGATGAACTTCTGGGTGCGACCAGAACATCCCCACGGGTGTGGCAGTGGTGTCGGGCGTGGCAGCGTGGTCAGGCACGGTCGGCAGTGTGTGGGACAAACTTTTGGGAAGGACCAGAACATCCCCGCAGGTGTAGTAGAGGCATCGGGCGCATTCAGCAGTACACAGGATGAACTTCTGAGAATGACCGGAACATCCTTGAGGGTGTGGCAGAGGCATCGTGTGAACTTGGCAGTGTGTGAGATGAATTTCTAGTAGCGACTGGAAGATTGTAGGCACAACACAGGTGTTCGGGCATCTTGGACAGTGTGCAGGATGAAACTTCTGGGAGTGACTGGAACATCCTCACTGGCATGGCAGAGGTCTCGGGCCCATTCGGCAGTGTGTGGGAAGAAATTTGGGGACAAGAGCAGCCCCGCGGGAGCTAAGTGGTGTTGGGTAGGTCCAGCAGTGCACGGGATGAAGACTCACCTTGTCCTCAAGGTGGAAGTTAGGAAAATGTTGCTGGATATCATCATAGTCCTGCCCATGTTGCTTCATCCTTAGGCGATTGACTCCACTATATGAGTACCCACCCCCCCCACACACACACACACTGGCCTTCTATTGCACCCATAGCTTACTATGTTTTAGGTCAGCAGCTATTGGAGAGGAGATAAGATAAGGACAGAAAGTTTAGTCAAAGTAGGAATTCTAGTCTAAGTAGAAATTCAAGAAAGACCAAGAATCCTAGTTGGATTAGAAAACATTGGGATAAGGTTTATCTTGATAATGTTTTAGTTGTCTTAGGAAACCTTGTTGACTTAGGAAAACTTATCCTAAGTGGATAAGGAACTCAAGTACTAGTTAAATTAGGATAAGGCTGTCCAGTACTATAAATACAGCCCATTATTTGTTAGCAGGGGGATATGCTTGAGATTTTGTATATTTTTCTCATTCATTAATCAAGAATCAAGGTTAGCATTCTTGCTTCATTATTGTTTATATTTTGGTTATCTTTTAAGAGTTGTCTTGAGATAACTTGGGCTTAAGACAAGGTGTTTAAGAGTTGTCTTGCCTATCCAACATATCCTTTATACATTAGTTAATCCCGAAGGACAGCTTAGGGGACGAAAATCAAAGAAAAGAACTCAAGAATCAAATGGGACAGCAAGTTAGGAAGGATTCCAGTAGGCGTGCTGACCCCTAAGGTGTAGAAAAGTTGGGGAAAAAATCGAGACCCCAACAAATTGGTGCTTTCGTTGAGAGATCAGCACAACCACCAGTTGAGAGGAAGCACAATCACCCTACAAATTAGTGCTCTAGTTGAGACAGCAGCAGAAATACCATCCAGTTGAGAGGACAGCAAGGTCACCATGTCATCAAGGCAGCATTCACCCTCACTACAACAGCGAACTAAGGAGGACTTTGGAAGAATTCTGACCTTAGAGAGGAACTGACGCTTACTCAATGACCAGGTAAGTGATATCAAACATCAATTATCTTCTATCATCCATTCTCTTGAGCAATTGAAGAGAGACACACCACGAGTGGCTGGAAAACAAGTCAAAACTGAGAAAGCCAGGAGCAGTATACTGCCACAGCAACCTAGAAGGCTGCATTCGGAGGAAGATTTTCACCATGAGCAGCTTCCCTCTCAAGAAAGGGGGAGAGTGCACATGAGTCTAGGGTGCAGAAGGGAGGTGCCACCGAATTTGCACCAGCCCCATGACCCCTATGATGAATACAGCGACGATGAGGTCTTGGATCGAAGGCCAGCAGCGTGGCAGCCAAGGAGAATGCAGAGTTGTCATGAGGCAGAACGTTGGCGGACAAATAGGAGAGAGGAATGGCAACACTACGACAGCCCAAGCCACTACACTAGGCCTAAGGTAAAAATCGAATTCCCAACCTTTGAGAAAGGGGATCCAACCGAATGGATCTCCAAGGCTGAGTTCTATTTTGAGAAACAAGGTGTTGAGAGGGGTGAAAGGGTTGATTTTGCATCCTGTCACCTATGTGGGAGAGCCAACCAATGGTGGCATCAGCTTAAGGCTACCTATGGCCGAGAAGGTAGAAGGATTGGCTGGACAAGGTTCACACAAGAATTGATGGACAGATTTGGCTCCTCCAGCATCACCAATATTTGCTCCGAGTTTGATGGGAATCAAGTCTTTCCTTCATCAAATTCTAAGAGTGCTGCACCAGTTCAGAACTTAGAATTCTCGTCTCCGCCTCCTGAGATGCCAATCTGGAGAACAAGTGAAGACGTTTCATCACCAACAATTCCAGTTGATGACAGTAGAGGAAAAGAATTGTGCACAGAAGATGCGTATGCACGTCCAAGTGAAGGCCACACTAAGGACACAAGTGCTCCAGGACAGGACTTGGTGTGTCCAAATGCCAAGATAAAGATGCAGATGTCTTGTGAAGAGTCGAACAATGCATCTGCCAAACGTCCTGATTCATCTATTCAGGTTTATGCTACTTCTTCTACATCTTCTTTAGCACTACCAAGTGTGGAAGAACAACAAATTAAAGTGAATGCAGAATCATATGGATTTTCATATGGATTACAAGTGCATGCTTCTACAAATTATCCACCAGAACAGGCACAATCTGCCTTGTTGGCTAAACCTGGAACAGAAGACAAAGTTCCTAATCATATTCCTGTCCAGATTGAAGGACTTGCTGATCTTTCACGGACAGCTTCACAAGCTGCAAGAGATCAGACCTTTAGACCATTCATTGTTCAAACTGCAGCGGAAAATATGCATAGCATGCAGCAAGTTTTGCAAGGCACAAATATTGATCAAATGCCATCATCTGCATCTGTTTTAGATTTTCAATTCCCTGGACAGAATGATGATTATCCGTGTTACAGCTTGAACACTGAAGATCTAGACATTCCCTGCAACGTTAAGGATTTCTCTAGCACTCAAAAAATTAGCAAAGGGGATCCAGTAGTGATGCAGGAAGATCAAGAAAGCCGCATGGACAGCGAGGAGGAAGTAGAGGCAGAACACTCTCCTGATCATGCGGAAAGAAGGTGAAATCAACTTGCTTGCAGTAGGGGCAACCACCAAGCCTACTGCAATGAGGCTGTTCACAACCATAAACAACAAGAATGTTTTGGTGTTGATTGATAGTGGAGCTACCCATAACTTCATCAACACAAAACTGGTCAAAACACTCCAGCTATGTCAAAAAAGATTGCACCCTTTGAGGTAAGAGTGGCAAGCGGACAGAAGCTCAAGTGTCACAAGTAATCAGGCAGTAGCAATGCAGATTCAAGGAGTCAAAATAGAAACAAAAATGCATGTGTTAGCCTTGGCAAGTCTTGATGGACTTCCAATGGAATGGAAGGAACTGCACGTGGGAAGCATCCACCACCAACGCAGCACATCATTGTGAGGTAAGTACCCTTGAACAACTATATAGAAAAAGGGCACAATGTTTTGCGATTCTCTTGGCCATAAAAGAAGGAAAACACAGCCGAACATCTACACACGAAGACATACCAATAGGAGTAAGGAACCTTTTGGAGCAATTTGGAGATGTCTTAGGAGAGCCACAAGGACTACCACCCTCAAGACATTACGACCATGCCATCCCATTAATTGACAAAACCAAAGCGATTAATGTAGCACCTTACTGGTATGCACACTTCCAAAAGAATGAGATCGAAAGACAAGTGGAAGAGATGCTACAGCAAGGTATTATCCAACCTAGCACTTCCCCTTTTTCTTCTCCCATTCTACTTGTTAGAAAGAAAGACAGAACTTGGAGGTTTTGCACCAATTATCGGGCACTCAACCAAGCAACTGTCAAGGATCGTTTCCTGATCCCAACAATTGATGATATGCTGGACGAGTTACATGGAGCAAAGCTGTTCACCAAGCTAGACCTCAAGGCGGGATATCATCAAATACGCATGAAAGAAGAGGACGTGCAGAAGACAGCATTTTCGGACTCATAGTGGACACTACGAGTACCTAGTCATGCCCTTCGGATTATGCAACGCACCCTCCACCTTTCAAGCAGCCATGAACGACATCTTCAAACCTTATTTGCACAGGTTTGTCTTAGTCTTCTTTGATGACATTTTGGTCTATTCTAGGAACCATGATGATCACATAGAACACTTAGCAAAAGTGCTAGAAGTGTTAAGAAGAAATCGTTTTGTCATCAAGCCATCCAAGTGCACATTCATGCAAGAGGAGCTTGAGTACCTCGTCACATCATATCCGAAGAAGGAGTGAAGGTAGACCAACAGAAAATAGGAGCCATGCAAACATGGCCAACTCCAAAGAATGTCACAGAACTTAGAGGATTTCTAGGTTTGACAGGCTATTATCGCTGATTTGTTCGCAAATACGGTGCCATAGCAAAACCACTAACAGATTTGCTAAAGAAGGATGGATTCCTATGGACAGAGAAGAGTGAAGATGCATTCAAGTTGTTGAAGCAAGCAATGTGTGAGACCCCAGTGTTAGCACTATCTGACTTCAACCAAACCTTCGAGCTTCACACTAACGCATGTCAAGATGGAATAGGTGCTGTCCTCAGTCAAGCCAGAAGACCTATTGCATACATGAGCAGAGTCTTAGGGCCCATGAAGAAGGAATGGTCAGTATACGCCAAGGAGATGTTGGCCATCATCCATGCAATCAAGGTATGGTGACTTTACCTTCTTGGGAGGAAGTTCCTGATCATTATGGATCAACAAACATTGAGAAGCCTCATGGAGCAGAAAATTACCACACAGAGCAGCAAAAGTTCCTTGTCAAGTTGCTGGGATACGAGTATGAAATAATCTACAAACCTGGCAAGGAAAACAAGGTGGCAGACGCATTGTCCAGAAGCAATGGAGGTCAAGTGTTATGGACAGTATGTGAGCCTAATGATGCATGCCTTACTGCCATTAGCAGAGCGAAGTGGAATGTATGGACAGAAATCAAAGAGGCAATGGAGATTGATCCTCAAAGACAAGAGCATGCCAAGAAGATCAAGAATTTTGACCCTAAGGTTAGTAAATTCACCCTAAAGAATGGATATATTTGGCACAACCAGCAGGTGTATGTACCAAACATACCAAGACTGAGAGGAAAGATATTGAATCACTTCCAAACCTCACGGGAAGGAGGACATTACATGCGGATCAAGCTATACTTTTGGTCAGAAGGATTCAAGGCAAAAGGGTAAGAAGAAAAACAGCAGTTGTGACATTTGCCCATGGATAAAACCAGAAGATGGCAAGACCAAAGGATTGCTACAACCTTTGTGATTACCCATACAAGTTTGGAAACACTATAATGACATCCAGCAGCAGTTTTCAAACTTCCACCTTGAGGACAAGGTGAGTCTTCAAGAAAGTGGGGATTGTTGAGAACCTAAGTATGCAGGAAAGGTAATGGGCAGAAAATGGGGCAGCAAAGGAGAGCATGGGCCAGAAAATGTGCACAACAAGCATGGCAACAGCAAGTGTGCAGCCCGCAGTGAGGCCTGGGTCGTTCCTAATCAATGAAGGACATTCATACCAACAAGAGTTCCAGCAGAAGAAGGATATTTGCATCAAGAAGAGTCCAGCTGCAGTAAGACGTTTATGCTAAGCAGAGTTCTGGCAGCAGCAGGACATCCATGCCAAGCAGAGTTCCAGCAGCAGTAGGACGTCCATGCCAAGAAGAGTTCTATCAGCAGTAGGACACTCATGATGAGTTCTAGTAGCAATAGGATAGTCGCGACAAGAAGAATTCTAAGGGCAGAAGGATATGCATTCAGAGTCCTAGTCCTACAAGGATTAGGCAAGAGGAAGTGCAACCGCTGTAAAATACAAGATAAGTTAGAAATTCTAGTCTAAGTATGAATTCAAGAAAGACCAAGAATCCTAGTAGGATTAGGAAACAATGGGATAAGGTCTATCTTGATAATGTTTTAGTTGACTTAGAAAAGCTTGTTGACTTAGGAAAACATATCCTAAGTGGATAAGGAACCTAAGTACTAGTTAAATTAGGATAAGGCTGTCTTAGGACTATAAATACAGCCCATTATTTGTGAGAAGCTCATAAGCTACGAATTTTGTTATTTTCTCATTCATTAATCAAGAATCAAAGGTAAGCATTCTTGCTCACATTCTTGTTTATATTTTCAGTTATCTTTTAAGAGTTGTCTTGAGATAACTTGGGCTTAAGTTAAGGTTAAGAGTTGTCTTCCTTGCTTAAGAGCTAAGGTTGAAGTTAAGAGTTGTCTTCTTCAACCAAGGCAAGTTGTGATAGGTTTAAGAGTTGTCTTGCCTATCCAACATATCTTTATATATATTAGTTAACCCTGAAGGACAGCTTAGGGGATATAAAATAAGAAAAGAACTCAAGAATCAAACGGGACAACAAGTTAGGAAGGATTCCAGAAGGCTTGCTGACCCCTAAGGTGTAGAAAAGTTGGGGAAAAAAACCGAGACCCCAACAATTTGGCAGTGCGCAGAATAAATTTCCAGGAGTGATCAGAACATCCCGTGGGCACGACAGCAGTGGCAGGTGCATTTGGCAGTACAAGGGACGAACTTTTGGGTGTGACTGGAACATCCAAGCGGGCACAGCAGAGGTGTTGGGTGCATTCAGAAGTGCGTAGGACGAACTTCTTGGAGTGATCAGAAGATCCCTGTGGGTGTGGCAGCATCTCCGGACATGTTCAGCAGTGCATGGGATGAACTTCCAGTAGTGACCGTAACATCCCCGCGGGCGTATCTGAGGCATTGGACATGTTTGGCAGTGCGCGAGACAAACTTCCGGTAATGAGTGGAACATCCCTGTGGGCACGTCGGAGGCTTCGGGCAAGTTGGACAGTGCGAGCGATGAACTTCCGGTTGTGACCGGAAGATCACCACGGGCACGTCTGAGGCATCGGACATGTTCAGCAGTGCATGGGACAAACTTTTGGTAGTGACCAGAACATCTTCACGGAAGCGTCTAAGGCTTCGGGCAAGTTGGGCAGTACGCGGGACGAACGTCCAGGAGTGACCGGAACATCCCCATGGGCACAGGAAGATTCTTTGGGTGTGTTAGACAGTGTGCAGGATGAACATCCGGGAGTGACCAAAACATCCCACCGGGCGTGGCAGAGGAGTCGAACACGTTCAGCAGTGCGTGGGACGAACTTTCGGGGGGGACTGGAACATCCTCGCGGGCATGGCAAAGGCATTGAACATGTTCAGAAATGCACAGGATGAACTTCTGGGAGCAAACGGAATATCACCAAGGGCACAGTAGCAGCATCGTTCCTGCTCGGCAGTACGCGAGATGAACTTCTGGAGTCACCGAAATATCCCTGTGGGCATGGTAGCTGCATCGGACATGTTCAGCAGTGCGCGGGATGAACTTTCGGGAGCAACCTAAACATCCCCGTAGGCAGTGTGTGCTTTGGGCACGTAGGCAGTGTGTGGGACTGACTACTGGGAGTGACCAAAACATCCCCATGGGAGCGGCAGTGGCTTCAGACATGTTTGGCAGTACACAGGATGAACTTCTGGGAGTGACCAGATCATTCCCTTGGGTGCGGCAATGGCATTGGACACATTCAGCAGTGTGCTGGACGAACTTCCAGGAGCAACCGGAACATCACCACTGGGTCAGCAGAGGCTTCAAGCACGTTGGGCAGTGCGCAGGATGAACTTCTGTGAACAACCGGAACATCCCTGCAGGCATGGTAGATGCTTCAGGCATGTGGAGCAGTGTGTGGGACTGACTACTGGGAGCGACCAAAACATTCCCATGGGAGTGGCAGTGGCTTCAGACACGTTTGGCACTGCACAGGATAAACTTCCGGGAGCGACCAGAACATTCCTGTGGGTGCAGCAATAGTCTCAGACACATTCAGCTGTGTGCGGGATGAACTTCCAAGAGCAACCGAAACATCGCCACTGGGTCAGCAGAGGCTTTAGGCACGTTGAGCAGTGTGCAGGATGAACTTTCGTGAGCAACCAGAACATCCCCGTAGGCATGGAAGAGGCATTGGGCACGTTCAGCAGTGCGTGGACCAAACTTCTGGGAGTGACAGGAACATCCCCGTGGGTGCAGCAGCAGCATCAGGTGCACTCCGCATTGAGCGGGAGGAATTTTCAAGAGCGACCGGAACATCCTTGTGGGCGTGATAGAGGCATCGGGCGCATTTGGCAGTATGTGGAATGAACTTCCAGGATTGACCGGAACATTCCTGCGGATGTGGCAGTGGCATTGGAGACATTCAACAGTGTAGGGGACGAACTTCCAGGAGCGACCAAAACATCCCCGTTAGTGTGGCAGATGCTTCAAGTGCATTGGGCAGTACAGGGGACGATCTTCTAGGAGTGACTAGAACATCCCCGTGGCCACAACAGAGGCATCGGGTGCATTCGTGTTGGGGTCCTAATGTTTTCCCCTAACTTTTCTACACCTTAGGGGTCAGCACGCCTACTAAAAACATTCCTAACTTGTTGTCCCGTTTGATTCCTGAGTTCTTTTTTTATATTTACATCCCTTAAGCTGTCCTTTGGGTTAACTAATATATAAAAGAATATGTTCGATAGGCAAGACAACTCTTAAACCTATCACAACTTGCCTTGGTTGAAGAAGACAACTCTTAACTTCAACCTAAGCTCTTACGCGAGGAAGGCAACTCTTAATATTGTCTTAAGCCCCAAGTTATTTCAAGAAAACTCGTAAAAGATAACCGAAATATAAAGAAGAATGGAAGCAAGAATGCTAACCTTGATTCTTGAATAATGAATGAGAAATATACAAATTTGGAGCATATCTTCTCCTCACAAATAATGGGCTGTATTTATAGTCCTAAGACAGCCTTATCCTAATTCAACTAGTACTTAGAATCCTTATCCACTTAGGATATGTTTTCCTAAGTCAACAAGCTTTTCTAAGTCAACTAAAACATTATCAAGATAAACCTTTTCCCATTGTTTCCTAATGCTACTAGGATTCTTGGACTTTCTTGTATTCCTACTTAGACTAGAATTCCTACTTTGACTAAGTCTTTCTGTCCTTATCTTATCTCCTCTCCTACAGCTGCTGAACTTCTTCTTGCCGTTTCCTTCTTAGATTAGAACTTCCATTATGGCATGTCCTTCCTCTCCAAGACTTCTCTTTGGCATGTACATCTTGCTGAAGTCAAATTTGCCATGATGTCCTGCTGCTGCTGGAGTTCTTCATGCCGTCTGTGTCCTTCTCCTGCTCGGATTGCATCATGCATGTCCTGCCAATGCTGGTCTTCTTCTTGGCTTTGTTTTTTGCAATCAATTAGTACTGAGTCAGAACCTGGCCGTGCTTCACTGCATGCTGCATACAGGCTTGTTGCGCGCATATTCTGGCCTGTTTTTGCCTCTCTTGTTGCCTAGCACCTTGCGCACATTCGCACATGCTCCCTTTGCCTCCTAAGGTCCTCAACAGTTCGGCAGTGCACGGGACGAATTTTGCGAACATCACCACAGACGCAGCAGTGGTTCTGAGTACATTCGGCAGTGTGCGGGACCAACTTTTGGGTGTGACTGTAAGATGCTCGTGGGTTCAGCAGAGGCATTGGGCACGCTTAGCAGTGCACGGTATGAACTTCCTGGTGCTACCAGAACATCCCACCGGGTTCGGTAGGGGCTTCCAGTGCATTGGGAAGTGCACGGGATGAACTTCTGAGAGCTACAAGAACATCCCTGCAGGCATGTCAGTTGTATTGGGTGCATTCAGCAGTGCACTGGATGAACTTCCGGGAACAACCAGAAAATCCCCGCAGGCTTGGATGAACCTCCGGGAGCAATCAGAACATTTCCACCAGTGCGGCAGCAGTGTTGGGCATGTCCAACAGTGCACGGAATGAAATTCCGGGAGAGACCGGAGCATCCCCGCAGGCGCAGCAGAAGCTTCAGGCACGTTCGCCAGTGCACAGGATGAACTTCCGGGAGCAACAGGAAAATCCCCAAGAACGCAGCAGCAGCATCGGACACGTCCGGCAGTGCACGGGACAAACTTCCGGGAGTGGCGAAAACATTGCAGTGTCATCGGACACATTCAACAGTGCACAGGATGAACTTCCAAGAACAACCAGAACAACCCCGCGGGCACAGCAAAGGCTTCGGTCACATTGTGCAGCATGCAGCATGAACTTTTAGGGGTGACTAGAACATTCCCGCGGGTGCAATAAAGGCATCGAGCGCGTTCAGCAGTGCGCAGGATGAACTTCCAGGGGCTATCGGAGCAACCCACGGGTGCGGCAGAGGCATCAGGCGCGTTCGGCAGTGCATGGGACAAACTTCCAGAAGCAACTGGAACATCCCCTCCAGAGCGGCATCGGTGTTGGACATGTGTGGCAGTGCACAGGGTAAACTTCTGGGAGTGGCTAGAACATCCCTGCAGGAGCAGCGGAGGCTTCTGGTGCATTGGGCAGAGCACGGGATGAACTTCCTAGAGCTATGGGAACATCCTCCCAGGAGCAGCAGAGGCTTCTAGCATGTTGGGCAGTTCGCAGGATGAACTTCCGTGAGGGACCAGAACAAACCCGTGGGTGCAGTAGAGGGTTGGTCAAGTTCAGCTGTGCATGGGACGAACTTCCAAGAGCAACCAAAAAATTTTCGTTGTCTTGGCATAGGCATTGGATGCATTTGGCAGTGCTCGAGGCGAATTTCTGGGAGCAATCGGAACATCCCTGTAGGCATGGCAGAGGCATCAGGTGCATTTGGCTGTGCACGGAACGAACTTCCAGGAGTGACCAGATCATCCCTGCGGGCATGGCAACAGCATCGGGGGCGTGTTCATGTTGAGAGCCTAAGTATGCAGGAAATGCAACAGGCAGAAATTGAGGACTATAGGAGGCAAAGGCAGCATGAGCAAATGCGCATGAGGCACCAAGCAGCAAGAGAGGCAGAAACAGGCCAGAATGTGCACACAACAAGCCTGCACGCAGCAGGCAGTGAAGAACGGCCAGGTTCTGACTCAGATCTAATTGATTGCAAAAATCCAAGCCAAGAAGCAGACCAGCATTGGCAGGACACGCATGAAGCAATCCAAGCAGGAGAAGGAGATTGACAGCATGAAGAACTCGAGCAGCAGCAGGACATTATGGCAGGTTTGACTTGAGCAAGATGTTCATGTCAAGGAGGATCTTGGAATGGAAGGACATGCCATAATGGAAGTTCCAGAAGCGACCAGAACATCCCCCCTGGTGAGGCAGAGGCTTCTGGCGTGTGGGATAGTGCAAGGGGTGAACCTCCGGGAGCGACCTGAACATCCCTTTGGGTGTGGCAAAGGCATCAGGTGCATTCAGCGGTGTTCAGGATGAACTTCTGGGAGTGACTGGAACATCCCCTCAGGTGCGGCAGAGGCTTCGGGCAAATTGGCCAGTGCACGGGACAAACTTTCAGGAGTGACTGAAACATCCCTGCGGGTGTAGCAGAGGAATCAAGAATGTTCCAAAATGCACGGGATGAACTTCCAGGAGCGACCATAACATTCTCTTGGGTGCAGCAGTGACTTCGGGTGCATTGGGCAATGGCAGGACAAACTTCCGGGAGCGACCAGAACATCCCCGCAAGCCGGGCAGAGGCTTTGGGCAAGTGGGGCAGTGTGCGGGGTGAACTTCCAGGAGCAACCCGAACAACCCTGCAGGCACGGAAGAGGAGTGGAGCACATTCAGCAGTGCCCTGGATGAACTTCTAGCAGTGACTGGAATATCCCCGCAGGCATGGCAGCAGGGTCGAGTGCATCCAGCAGTGTGCAGGACGAACATCCTGAAGTGACTAAAAAATCCCTGTGGGCTCAACAGAGGAGTTGGACGTGTTTGGCAGTGTGCAGGATGAACTTCTGCGAGGAACTGGAACTTCTGGGAGTTGGGTGCGTTCGGCAGTTCGCAAGACGAACTTCCGGGAGCGACCAGAAAATCCCACGCGTGTTCACCAGTGCTTGGTACAAACTTCCAGGAGTGACCAGAACATCCCTGCAGGCACATTAGCAGCATCCAATGCATTCGGAAGTGTGCAGGACAAAGTTCCAGAAGCAACTGGAACATCCCCGCAGGCTTGGAAGAGGCATCGGTTGTGTTCGGCAGTCTGAGGTATGAACTTTCGGAAGCAACCGGATCATCCCCATGGGTGCGGCAGCAGCATTGGACATGTTCGGCAGTGCATGGGACGAACTTCCAGCAGCAACTGGAACATCCCCAAGGGTGCGGCATAAGGCTTCTGTCGTGTTAGGTAGTGGGCAGGATAAACTTCGGGGAATGACTGGAACATGCCTGTGGGTGCGGCTGCGGCATCGGGCGCGTTCGGCAGTACACTGGATGAACTTCCGGGACCGACCGTAAAATCCCTGTAGGCTCAGCAAAGGCATCGGACGCGTTCAGTGGTGCTTGGGACAAACTTCCTTGAGTGACTGGAACATCCCCACGGGCACGGTAGGGGAATCAGGTGCATTTGGCAGAGCACGACACAAACTTCCAAGAGCGACCAGAACATCTCTGCCGGTGGGCAGCGACATCGGACAAGTTCAGCATTCCTTGGGACAAGCTTCACGGAGCAACCAGAACATCCCTCCAGGAGTGGCAGAGGTGTCAGGTGTGTTTCTGTTCAGAACCTAAGTATGCAGGAAATGCAACAGGCAGAAAATAGGGCAGCAAAAGAGAGCATGGGCCAGAAAATGTGCACAACAAGCCTGGCAACGGCAAGTGTGCAGCCCAGCAATGAAGCCTGGCCAGTATTTGACTTAATCCAAATCAATGAAGGACATTGCTGCCAACAGGAGTTCCAGCAGAAGAAGGACAATTGCATCAAGAAGAACTGCAGCAGCAGCAGCAGGATGTCTTGGCAGGTTTACTTCAGCAAGGGGACCACGCCAAAGAGAAGTCTTGGAGAGGAAGGACACGCCATGGCAGAAGATCTAATCCAAGAAGGAAACAGCAAGAAGAAGTCAGTAGCTGTAGGAGAGAAGATAAGATAAGGACAGAAGGATTTAGTCAAACTAGGAATTCTTGTCTTAGTTGGAATTCAAGAAAGACCAAGAATCCTTGTAGGATTAGGAAACAATGGGATAAGATCTATCTTGATAATGTTTTATATAACTTAGAAAAGCTTGTTGACTTAGGAAAACATATCCTAAGTGGATAAGGAACCTAAGTACTAGTTATATTGGGATAAGGCTGTCTTAGGACTATAAATACAGCCCATTATTTGCGAGGAAAAGAGAAGCTACGAATTTTGTTATTTTCTCATTCATTAATCAAGAATCCAAGGTAAGCATTCTTGCTCACATTCTTGTTTATATTTTTGGTTATCTTTTAAGAGTTGTCTTAAGATAACTTGGGCTTAAGTTAAGGTTAAGAGTTGTCTTCCTTGCTTAAGAAATAAGGTTGAAGTTAAGAGTTGTCTTCTTCAACCAAGGCAAGTTGTGATAGGTTTAAGAGTTGTATTGCCTATCCAACATATCTTTATATATATTAGTTAACCCGAAGGACAGCTTAGGGGGATATAATATAAGAAAAGAACTCAAGAATCAAATGGGACCGCAAGTTAGGAAGGATTCCTAGTAGGCATGCTGACCCCTAAGGTGTAGAAAAGTTGGGGAAAAAAATCGGGACACCAACAGTTTGGCAGTGCATGGGATAAACTTCCATGATCATCCGAAAATTTCCCGCGGGCATGGTAGAGGCTTTGGGCACGTTGGGCAGTGTGCAGGACGAAATTCTGGGAGCGAACAGAACATCCCCGTAGGAGCGGCAGCAGCTTCGGGTGCATTTGCTGTGCACGGGACAAACTTCCAGGAGCAACTGGAAAATTCCCAAGCATTTGGAAAAGGAATCGGACGCGTTCAGCAGTGCTTAAGATGAACTTGCGAAAGTGACCAGAACATCCCCCCAGGTGCAGCAGCGGCTTCAGGAAGCGTTTGCCAGTGCGCGGGAGGAACATCTGGTAGCGGCCAGGACATCCCTGTGGGTGTGGCAGCGGCTTGGGGCGTGTTTGGCAGTGTTCAGGATTAACTTCCAGGTGTGACCTAATCATCCCCGTGGGTGTTGCAGAGGCATCGGCCGCATTTGGCAGTGCCCAGGACGAATTTCCAAGAGCAACCGGATCATCCCCACAGACGTGGCAGAGGTGTTGGACGCATTCGGCAGTGCTTGGGATGAAATTCCGGGAGTAACTAGAACATCACCGCAGGTGGGGCAGAGGCATCAGGTGCATTTGGCAGTACGCGGGACGAACTTCCAGTAGCAACCAAAACATCACCGCGGGCGCGGTAGCAACATCAGATGCATTCAGCAGTTTGTGGAATGAACTTCGAGGAGCAACCTGAAAATCCCCACAAGTGCAGCAGAGGCATGGGACGCGTTACTTAGTGCTCGGGATGAACTTCTGTGAGCGACCAGAACATTCCTGCGGGTGCTGCAAAGGTATTGAGCGTGTTCAGCAGTGCGCGGGATGAACTTTTGGAAGCAACCGGAGCATCACCGTGGGTGTGGAAGCGACATCAAACACATTCGGCCATATGTGGGACGAGCTTCTAGGAGCCATTGGAAAATCCCCGCAGGCATGGAAGAGGCATCGACACATTCGGCAGTGCTTGGGATGAACTTCTGAGAGCGACTTGAGCATCCCAGCAGCCGTGACAAAGGCATCAGGTGTGCTTGGCAGTGCAAAGGACAAACTTTAGGTAGTGACCAGAACATCCCTACAGGCGTGGCAGCGCTGTTAGGCTCATTGGGCAGTGCGTGGGACAAACTTCGAGGAGCGACCGGAACATTCCAACGGGTGCTACAGAGGCATCGGCCCAGTTCAGCAGTGTGCGGGATGATGTTCCGGGATTGACCGGAACATTCCCGTAGGCACGGCAATAGGTTTGGATGAATCTGGCAGTGCGCTGGACTAACTTTCAGGAGCGACCGGAACATGCTGGGCACGACAGGGGGCTTCTAGCATGTTTGGCAGTGTGCGGGATGAACTTCCAGGAGCAACCAAAACATCACTGCAGGCGCGGTAGCAACATCAGATGTGTTCAGCAGTTCGCAGAATGAATTTCGAGGAGCAACCAGAAAATCCCCGCAACTGCAGCAGAGGTATGGAACAAGTTGCTGGGACGAACTTCTGTGAGCGACCGGAGCATCCCCGTGGGTGCTGCCGAGGCGTTCAGTGCGTTTGTGGTGAGAACTTAAGTATGCAGGAAATGCAACAGGCAGAAAATGAGGACCTTGGAGGCAAAAGGGAGCATGAGAGAATGCACGCAAGGCACCAGGCAGCAACAGGCCAGCAAGTGCGCACAACAAGCCTGCACGCAGCATGCAATGAAGCACGGTCAGGATATGACTCACTCCTAAGTGATTGCGGAAAGCCAAGCCAAGAAGAAGGCCATCATTGGCAGGACACACATGAAGCAATCTGAGCAGGAGAAGGAGAGTGACGATGTGAAGAACTCCAGCAGCAGCAAGATGTCTTGGCAGGGTTACTTCAGCAAGAGGACCACGCCAAAGAGAAGTCGTGGAGAGGAAGGATGCCACAGCAGAAGTCTAATCCAAGAAGGAAATGGCAAGAAGAAGTCATCAGCTGTAGGAGACAAGATAAGATAAGGACAGAAGGACTTAGTCAAAGTAGGAATTATTAGTCTTAGTAGGAATTCAAGAAAGACCAAGAATCCTTGTAGGATTAGGAAACAACGAGATAAGGTCTATCTTGATAATGTTTTAGATGACTTAGAAAAGCTTGTTGACTTAGGAAAACATATCCTAAGTGGATAAGGAACCTAAGTACTAGTTAGATTAGGATAAGGCTATCTTAGCACTATAAATACAGCCCATTATTTGTGAGGAGGAGATATGCTCCAAATTTTGTTATTTCTCATTCATTAATCAAGAATCAAGGTTAGCATTCTTGGTTACTTTCTTGTTTATATTTTCGGTTATCTTTTAAGAGTTGTCTTGAGATAACTTGGGCTTAAGACAAGGTTAAGAGTTGTCTTCCTTGCATAACAGCTTAGGTTGAAGTTAAAAGTTGTCTTCTTAAACCAAGGCAAGTTGTGATAGGTTTAAGAGTTGTCTTGCCTATCCAACATATCTTTATATATTAGTTAACCCAAAGGACAGCTTAGGGAACGTAAAGCAACTCAAGAATCAAATGGGACAGCAAGTTAGAAAGGATTTCAGTAGCCGTGCTGACCCCTAAGGTGTAGAAAAGTTGGGGAAAAATATCGAGACCCTAACAAATTAGTGCTTCCATTGAGAGATCAGCACATTGGATCCTTGAGTTCCTTTCTTTAATTTACATCCCTAAGTTGTCCTTTGGGATTATTTAATGAAAAATAGATATGTTGGATAGGAAAGACAACTTTTAAATCTATTCCAATTTGCCTTGGTTGAAAAAGACAACTCTTGACTTCAACCTAAGCTCTTAAGCAAGGAAGACAACTCTTTACCTTGTCTTAAGCCCAAGTTATCTCAAGACAACTCTTAAAAGATAACCAAAATATAAACAAGAATGAAGCAAGAATGAACCTTGATTCTTGATTAATGAATGAAAATATACAAAATTCGGAGCATATCCTCCTGCTCACAAATAATGGGCTGTATTTATAATATTAGACAGCCTTATCCTAGTCAACTAGTACTTAAGTCCCTTATCCACTTAGGATATGTTTTCCTAAGTCAACAAGGTTTTCTAAGACAGCTAAAACCTTATCGAGATAGACTTTATCCAAATGTTTCCTAATTCTACTAGGATTCCTGATGTTTCTTGATTGACTAATTGTATTTTGACTAAACCTCTGTCCTTATCTTATCTCATCTCCTACAGCTACTGACCTTTGTCTTTCTGTTTCCTTCTATGATTAGGACTTCCATGTGGTGTGTCCTTCTGTTCCAAGACTTCTCCTTGACATGAACATGTTGTTGAAGCTAAACCCTTCATGACGTCCTGCTGCTACTGGAGTTCTTCATGCCGTACGCTTCCTTTTCTTGGTTGAATAGCACCACGTATCCTGCCAATGCTGGAGTCCTTTTTGGCTTGGATGTCTGTGGTCAATTAGGACAAAGTCAGAACCTGGCTGTGCTTCACTGCCTGCCATGTGCAAGCTTGTTGCGCACACATTTTGGCCCTCAGCTGCCTCTTTGGCTGCTTGGCGCCTCTTGCATTCGCTCATGCTCCCTTTGCCTCCTAAGGTCCTCAACACGAACATGCCCAATGCCTCTTCCATGCCTGTAGGGATGTTCTGGTCGCTCCTAGAAGCTTTTCCTGGGCACTGCCGAACGTGTACGACGCCTCTGCCAATCCTGCCGGGATTTTCTGGTTGCTCTTGAAAGATTGTCCTGCACACTGCCAAACACGCTGAACGCCACTGCCATGCCCACGGGGATGTTCCAGTCACTCCCAAAAGTTCATCCCATGCACTGTTGAATGTGTCTGACTCCGCTGCTGCTCCCACGGTGATATTCCCGTTGCTCCTCAAAGTTCATCCTGCACACTGCCAAATGTGCCTGAAGACTCTACTGTGCCAGCTGGGATGTTTCAGTTGCTCCCGGAAGTTCATCCCATGCACTGCCGAATGCGCCCGGCGCCACTGCTACGCCCACGAGGATGTTCCGGTCACTCCTGGAAGGTCATCCTGCACACTGCCGAAAACTTCTAACACCTTTCTGTGCTAGCGGGAATGTTCCAGTCACAACCAGAAATTCATCTCGCGCGCTACCAAACGCACCTGAAGCCTATTCCACGGCTGCAGGGATGTTCTGGTCTCTCCCGAAAGTTTGTCCCACACACTGCTGAACACTTGCGATGCCTCTACCGAGCCTGCAGGGATTTTCTGTACACTCCCAAAAGATCATCCCACGCACTACCAAACATGCTAAATGCCACTGCCGTATCCGCGGGCATGTTTTGGTCACTCCTGGAAGTTCGTCCCATGTGCTGCAGAACGTGTCAGACTGCGCCCGGAGCCTCTGCCAAGCCTGTAGGATTTTTCCGGTCACTCTCAGATGTTCGTCCCGTGCACTGACAAATGCGCCCAATACCTCTGCCACACCCACATGGATGTTCCAGACACTCCCAGAAGTTCGTTCTGTGCACTGTCGAATGCATCCCACACCGCTGATGCACGTGCAGGGATGTTCCAGGTTCATCCCACACACTGCCCAACATTTCTAGCACTTTTACTAAGTATTCTATTGATCATCATGGTTTCTAGAATAGACCAAAATGTCAGCAAAGAAAACTAAGACAAACCTGCACAAATAAGGTTTGAAGATGTCATTCATGGCTGCTTGAAAGGTGGAGGGTGCATTGCATAGTCTAAAGGGCATGACTAGATACTCGTAGTGTCCACTATGAGTCCAAAATGCTGTCTTCTGCACGTCCTCTTCTTTCATGCATATTTGATGATATCTAGCCTTGAGATCCAGCTTGGTGAACAGCTTTGCTCCATGTAACTCGTCCAGCATATCATCAATTTATTGGGATCGAAAAATGATCCTTGACAGTTGCTTGGTTGAGTGCCCGATAATCGGTGCAAAACCTCCAAGTTCCGTCTTTCTTTCTAACAAGTAGAACGGGAGAAGAAAAAGGGGAAGCGCTAGGTCAAATAATACCTTGCTGTAGCATCTCTTTCCACTTGTCTTTCGATCTCGTTCTTTTGGAAGTGTGCATACTGGTAAGGTGATACATTAATTACCTTGGTTTCATTGATTAATGGGATGGCATGGTCGTAATGTCTTGAGGGTGGTAGTCCTTGTGGCTCTCCTAAGACATCTCTGAATTGCTCCAGTAGGTTCCTTACTCCTATTGGTATGTCTTCATGTGTATGATGTTTAGCTGTGTTTTCCTCTTTTGTGGCCAAGAGAACCGCAAAACATTGTGCCCTTTTTCTGTATAGTTGTTCAAGGGTACTTACCTCACAATGATGAGCTGCATTGGTGGTGGATGCCTCCCACGTGCAGTCCCTTCCCTTCCATTGGAAGTGCATGGCCATGGATTCGTAGTCGAACATTATCTTGCCTATGGTTTTAAGCCAAGCATTGCCTAAAACCACATCAAGACCTGCCAGGGCTAACACATGCAGTTCCGCCTCTATTCTGACTCCTTGAATCTGCATTGCTACTGCCTGGATCACTTGTGCGCACTTGAGCTTCTGTCTGCTTGCCACTCTTACCTCAAAGGGTGCAATCTTTTTCGACGTAGCTGAAGTGTTTTGACCAATTTTGTGTTGATGAAGTTATGAGTAGCTCCACTATCTATCAACACCAAAATGTTTTTCCCATTAATGGTTGCAAACAACCTCATGGCAGTAGGCTTGGTGGTTGCCCCTACTGCATGTAAGTTGATTTTGCCTTTTTCCGCATGATCAAGGGAAGTGTTCTGCCTCTACTTCCTCCTTGCTGTCCATGCAGCTTTCTTGTTCTTCCTCGCTGCTTTCCTCTTGTTCTTCATCACTTACCACTTCAATGATGTTTGAACAGCCCTTTTTTGCACTTGTGGCCAACTTGCCACTTATCGTTGCACCTAAAACATAGGCCTCTTTCGTTCCTCCTGTTGATTTCTTTGGTGGATAGTTTGAGAGGGTCTTTTGTTTTTGAGGGTGCTATCTTACTTGATGAGGATGCCTTACCTAATTGTCCGAGGGTTTGTTGACCTTGGTTGTGCTGCGGGTGATGCTTCTCCCATCATTGATGAGTCTTGCCAACCAAATGCACTGAGTGAGAGAGTTTGGATCCCTCATCTTCACTTCTTGGCTTAGCCAAGGTACAAGGCCGTCTAGAAAAGTGCCAATTAGTGCACTATCTGGCCAATGTCCTACTAATTCGGCCAACCTCTCAAATTCTTCAAGGTAGCTTTCTAGAGATCCTTCTTGCCTAATCTTGGCAAGCTGTCCCTCGTAGTTTGTCATGCTAGACGGACCAAATCTATTCACTAGCTCTTGCATGAACCTTGTCCAGCCTATCCTTCTCCCTTCTCGGCCATAGGTGGCCTTAAGCCAACGCCACCATTGGTTGGCTCTCCCACATAGGTGATAGGATGCAAAATCAACCCTTTCATCTCTTTCAATACCTTGTTTCTCAAAGTAAAATTCAGCCTTGGAGATCCATTCGGTTGGATCTCCCTTCTCAAAGGTAGGGAACTCGAATTTTTACCTTAGGCCGTGTGTAATGGCTTGGGCTGTCATAGTGCCAATCCTCCCTTCTTGTGGTGAGCCATGGTTCTGCCTCAAGGTGATTCTGCACCCTTCTTGGTTGCCATGATGCGGGCCTTCTGTCCATCACTCCTCATCGTCGCTATGCTCATTATAGCGATCATGGGGTGGGTGTTTGTTTGGTGAAGTCTCCCTCCTGGTTCCCTAACTTTGAAGTTCATCCCACTTTCTTGAGAGGGAAGTTGCTCCCTTCTCAAAGGTAGGGAACTCTAAAGTTCATCCCACGCACTGTTAAACATGCCCAAAGACTCTGCCATGCCCACAGCGATGCTCTGGTCGCTCCTCGAAGTTCATCCAACGCACTGCCAAACACGCCAGATGCCTCCGCCGTGGCTGTAGGGATGTTTTGGTTGCCCCCAGAGTTCGTCACGGGCACTGCAGAATGTGTATGATGCCGCTACCATGCCTGTGGGAATGTTCTGGTTACTTCTACAAGTTTGTCCTGCACACCGCTGATCGCGCCCAATGCCTATGCTGTGCCTATAGAGATGATCTGATCGATCCCGGAAGTTTGTCCTGAGCACCGCCGGATGTGTCTGTTGCCTCTGCCGTGCCTAGGGGGATGCTCCGGTCACTCCATAAAGTTCGCTGTGAGCACTACCAAATGCGTCCGATGCCACAGCCGCGCCAGCGGGGATATTCTAGTCGCTTCTGGAAGTTCATCTCATGCACTGCCCAACGTGTCCAAAGCATCTGCCTCACACACGGTGATGTTCCGTCGCTCCAAAATGTTCCTCCTGTGAACTGCCAAATGCACCCGAAGCCTCTGCGGCACTCACGGGGATAATGCGGTCGCTCCAGGAAGTTCATCATGCGAACTGCCGAACATGCCTGTCACACACTGCCGTGCCCACGGGGATGTTTTAGTCGCTCCCGGAAGTTCATCCTGAGCACTGCCAAACTCATCTGATGCCTCTACCAAGCCTGCGGGCATTTTTTGGACGCTCCAGGAAGTTCATCCTGTGAGCTGCCAAATGCACCCGAAGCCGCTGCCACGCCCAGGGGAATATTCTAGTCACTGCCAGAAGTTCAACCCGTGCACTACCGAACAGGTCTGATGCCTCTGCCGCTCCCGTGGGGATGTTTTGTTCGCTCTCAGAAGTCCATCCCGCACACTGTTGAATGTGTCCGAAGCCACTGCTGCACCCATCAGAATGTTCTTGGTTGCTACTGGAAGTTTGTCCCGTGCAATGCTGAATGCACCCATCACCTCTGCCACGCCAGTGGGGATGCTCTGGTCGCACTGCCCAATGCTCCCAAACCCTCTACCATGCCTGTGGGGATGTTTCAGTTGCATCCAGAAGTTCATCCCGTGCACTGCCCAAAGTGCCAAAAGCCTCTGCCACGCCTGCAGGGATAATCCTGTCTCTCTCAGAAATTTGTCCAACACACTGCCAAACGCGCCCAGATGCCTCTACCGTGCCTGCTTGGATTTTCCAGTCGCTCTCAGAAATTCGTCCCTTGCACTGCCCAACGCACCTAACACCCGGGGATGCTCTGGTTGCTCCCAAAAGTTCGTCCCATGCACTGTTAAACGTGTCCGATGCTGCTGCCCCGCCCACCGGAATGCTCTTTGTCACTCTTGGAAGTTTGTCTTGCACACTGCCAAATGCACCAAACACCTCTGTTGCACCAGTGGGGATGTTCCGGTCACTCCCGGAAATTTGTCCCACACACTGTTGAACATGTCCGAAGCCACTGCCGTGCCCATGGGAATGTTCTTGATCACTTCTAGAAGTTTGTCCCGTGCACTACTAAATGCACCTGACACCTCAACCACACCAGTGGGGATGTTTTGGTTGCTCCCATAGTTCATCACGTGCACTGCAGAATGTGTATAATGCTGCCACCATGCCTGTGGTAATGTTCTGGTTGCTTCTGCAAGTTTGTCCTGCATACCGCCGATCGCGCCCAATGCCTATGCCGTGCCTACAGGGATGATCAGATTGATCTCGGAAGTTTGTCCTGAGCACTGCCGGATGTGTCTGTTGCCTCTGCCATGCCTACGGGGATGCTCCGGTCGCTCCATAAAGTTCGCTGTGAGTACTACCGAATGCGTTCAATGCCACAGCCGCACCTGTGGGATATTCCAGTCGCTTCTGGAAGTTCATCCCGTGCACTGCCCAACGCGTCCAAAGCATCTGCCTCACCCACGGTGATGTTCTGGTCGCTCCAAAATGTTCCTCCCGTGAACTGCCAAATGCACCCGAAGCCTCTGCAGTGCTCACGGGGATAATGCGGTCACTCCAGGAAGTTCATCATGTGCACTGCCGAACATGCCTGTCACACACTGCCGCGCCCATGGGGATGTTTTGGTTGCTCCCGGAAGTTCGTCCTGAGCACTTCCGAACTCATCCGATGCCTCTACCAAGCCTGCGGGCATTTTTTGGATGCTCCAGGATGTTCATCCTGTGCACTGCCAAATGCACCCGAAGCCTCTGCCACGCCCAGGGGAATGTTCTAGTCACTGCCAGAAGTTCACCCCGCGCACTACCGACCATGTCTGATGCCTCTGCTGCTCCCGTGGGGATGTTCTGCTCACTCTCGGAAGTCCATCCCGCACACTGTTGAATGTGTCCGAAGCCACTGCTGCACCCATCAGAATGTTCTTGGTTGCTCCCGGAAGTTTGTCCCATGCAATGCTGAATGAACCTGACACCTCTGCCACGCCAGTGGAGATGTTTCGGTTGCTCCCAGAAGTTTGTCTCATGCACTGCCCAACGTGTCCAAAGCCTCTGCTGTGCCTGCAGGGATGCTTCTGCTGCTGCTGCTGGAAGTTTGTCTCATGCACTGCCCAAAGCACCGAAAGCCTCTGCCGCACCCATGGGGATGTTCCAGTTGCTCCCAAAAGTTCATCTCGAGTACTACCAGATGTGCCCAATGGCACTGCCGCACCCATGGGTATTTTCCGGTTGCTTCCATTGTGGGTACTGGCCAATGCGCCCAAGCCTCTAGCATGCCCACGAGAATGTTCTAGCTGCTCCCGGATGTTTGTCCCGAGAACTTTCAAATGTGTCCAATGCCTCTGCCAAGCCTGCAGGGATTTTTCGGTTGCTCCTAGAAGTTCGTCCCGCCAAGCGCGTCTGCAAGGATGTTCTGGTTGCTACCGCAAGTTTGTCCGGTGCACTGCCAAACGTGCCCGAAGCCTCTCCCACACCCACTGGGATGCTCTGCTCACTCCATAAAGTTCACCATGAGCACTGCCAAATGCATTCGACACCACAGTCGCACCCACGGGGATGTTCTGGTTGCTTCCAGAAGTTTGTCCCCGTGCATTGCCTAATGCATCCAAAGTCTCTGCCTTGCCTGTGGGGATGCTCCAGTCACTCCAGAAAGTTCCTCCCATGAACTGCTAAATGTGCCTGAAGCCTCTGCAGTGCTCACAGGGATAATCCGGTTGCTCTAGGAAGTCCGCCTCTTGCACTGCTGAATGTGCCTGTCGCATGCTACCGTGCCCACGGGGATGCTTCGGTCACTCCCGGAAGTTTTCCCGAGCACTGCTGGACCTGTCATTGCCTCTACTGAGTCTGCGGGGATTTTTTCGATGCTCCATGAAGTTTGTCCCACGCACTGCCAAATGCACCCAAAGCCTCTGCCACATCAGGGGAAATGTTCTGGTCACTCCTAGAAGTTCATCCCATGCACTGCCGAATGTGTCTGACACCTATGCCATCCAAGAATGGAAGAAGGAAGCAAGAATGCTAACCTTGATTCTTGATTAATGAATGCAAATATACAAAATTCGGAGCATATCTTTTTGCTCACAAATAATGGGTGTATTTATAGTATTAGACAGCCTTATCCTAATTCAAGTAGTACTTAGGTTCCTCATCCACTTAGGGTATGTTTTCCTAAGTCAAGAAGGTTTTCTAAGCACAATTAAAACATTATCAAGATAGACCTTATTCCAATGTTTCCTAATCCTACTAAGATTCTAGGTCTTTCTTGAATTCCTACTTAGACTAGAATTCCTTCTTTAACTAGATCTTTCTATCCTTATCTTATCTCCTCTCCTATAGCTGCTGACCTTCATCTTGCCATTTCCTTCTAGATTAGGACTTCCGTTATGGCGTGTCCTTCCATTCCAAGACTTCTCCTTGACGTGAACATCTTGCTGAAGTCAAACCTGCCATGACGTCCTTCTGCTACTAGAGTTCTTCATGCCATCCATGTCCTTCTCCTGCTCGGATTGCTTCATGCATGTCCTGCCAATGGTGGTGTTCTTCTTGGCTTGGATTTCCACAGTCAGTTAGGACAGAGTTAGAACCTGGCCGTGCCTTACTGCATGCCGCGTGCATGCTTGTTGCGCGCACATTCTGGCCTTTTTTTGCCTCTCTTGCTGCTTGGCGCCTTGTGCGCATTTGCTCACACTCCCTTTGCCTCCTAAGGTCCTCAACACTAACGCACCCAACACCTCTACCATGCCTGCTTGGATTTTGCTGTTGGTCCCAAAAATTCTTTCCTTAAACTGCTGAACACATCTGCAGCACCCAGTGGGATGTTCTGGTCGCTCTTGGAAGTTTGTCACGCGCACTGCCAAACATGTCCGATGGCAATGCTGCTCCTGTGTGAATGTTTCAATCACTCTCAGATTTTCGTCCCACGTACTGCCCAATGCACCTGAAGCATTCGGCCCGCTGACAGGGATGTTCCAGTCGCTCTGGGAAGTTCATCTCGCGCACTGCAGAACTTGTCCAATGCCATTGCCACATCCACAGGAATGTTCCAATTGCTCTTGGAAGTTTGTCCGCGCACTGTCAAACATGCCCAACTCCGCTGATGCGCCCACTGGGATGTTTCGGTTGCTCCTGGAAGTTCGTCCTCGCACAGCCGAATGAGCCCGACACTACTGCTGCGGCAGTGGGGATGCTCTGGTTGCTCTTGGAAGTTCATCTTACACACTGCCAAACACGCCCAATGCCTCTGACATGCCCACAGGTATGTTCCGGTTGCTCCCAGAAGTTCATCTTGGGCACTGCCGATCGCGCCCACGTGGATGTTCCGGTCACTTCCGGAAGTTCTTCCTGCACACTGCTCAACATGTTGGAAGCCTCTGCTGCGATCACGGGGATGTTCCGGTTGCTCCCAGAAGTTCTTCCGGCACACTGCCAAAACGCCTGATGCCAGTGCCACACCTGCAGGATGTTCTGGTCTTCCCAGAGGTTCATCCCGCACACTGTCAAACTTGTTATGCCTCTTCCGAGCCTGAGGGGATGCCCCGGTCGCTACCAGAAGTTCGTCCCACACACTTCTAAACACGCCGAAGCCAAGTTCCTCCCGCTCACTGCTGATACCATTTCCGCGCCTGCAAGGATGTTCGGGTCACTCCCAGAAGTTCATCCTGCAAACCGCCGAACACGCCCGATGCCTCTCCCACGCCCTCGGGGATATTCCTGTTGCTCCTGGAAGTTTGTCCCAACCATTGCTGAACGTGCCCGATGCCGCTGTTGCGCCCATGGGAATTTTCCAGTCACTCCCGGAAGTTCGTCCTGCATACTGCCCAATGCGCCTGGTGCCTATGCCGGGATGTTCCGGTTGCTCCAGGAAGTTTGAGTCGCTCTAGGCCCGCGCACTGACCAACACACCCAAAGCCTCTGCCATGCCTGCAGGGATGCAATGGCCGCTCCCTGAAGTTCATCCCGCACACTGCCGAACATGCATGATGCAGCTGCCGAGTGGGGATGTTCCTGCCACTCCCAAAAGTTCATCCCGTGCACTGCTGAACAAACACAACACCTCTTCCGCACCCGTGGGGATGTTTGGGTCGCTCGGGGATGTTCGTCGCGTGCACTGGTCAATGTGCCAAAAGACTGCTGGCCCACCAGTGGGGATGTTCCAAATCTACTGGAAGTTCATCCTGTGACTGCCGAGCGCACCTGACACAGCTCCTGTGCCCATGAGGATGTTCCAGTCACTTCTGGCAGTTCATCCCTGCACAACGCAAATGCGTCCGAAGACCGTGCCGTGCACCCGGGGATCCTCCGGTCACTCCCAGAAGTTTGTCTTGCGTACTGTCGAACACACCTGACACCTCTGGCATGCCAGCCGAGATTTTATGGTCGCTCTTGGAAGCTCATCCCGTGCACTGCCCAACACACCCGAAGCCTCTCCCGTGCCTATAGGGATGTTCTGGTTGCTCCTAGAAGTTAGGCCTGCGCACTGCTGAACGTACCAAACGCTGCTCCCATGCCTGTGGGATATTCTAGTAGCTCCTCGAAGTTCATCCTGCAAAACTAATGAGCATGTTCGACACCTCTTCCACTCCTGCAGAGATGTTCCGGAAGATCCCCAGAAGTTCATCCAGCGCACTGTCCAACCTGCCCGAAAGCCTCTACCGTGCCCGTGGGAATGTTCCGGTCGCATCCAGAAGTATATACCACACACTGCCCAATGTGCCAAATGCCACTGCTGCGCCCACGGGAATGTTCTTGGTAGCTCCCGAAAATTTATCCCACGCACTGCCAAATGTGACTGATGCCTCTGCCATGCCCGCTGGGATGTTCCAGTCACTCCTGGAAGTTCGTCCTGTGCACTGTTGGATGCGCCAAACAGTGCTGCTGCATCCACGAGGATGTTCCGGTCACTCCCCGAAGTTCGTCCCCTGCACTTTCCAATCCGCCCAAAGCCTCTGCCATGCCTACTAAGACAAGAATTCCTACTTTTACTAAGTCCTTCTATCCTTATCTTATCTTCTCTCCTACAGCTGCTGACTTCTTCTTTGTCATTTCCTTCTTGGATTAGACTTCTGCTGTGGTGTCCTTCCTCTCCAAGACTTCTCTTTGGTGTGGTTCCTGTGCTGAAGTAAACCTTCAAAGACATCCTGCTGCTGCTGGAGTTCTTCACATTGTCACTCTCCTTCTCCTACTCGGATTGCTTCATGCGTGTCCTGCCAATGCTGGTCTTCTTCTTGACTTGGATTTCATCAATCACTTAGGACTGAATCAGAACCTGGCTGTGCTTCACTCTCACTGCTTGTTGTGCGCATTTGCTGGCCTGTTGCTGCCTCTCTTGCTCCTGGTGTCTTGCCTGCATTCTCTCATTCTCCCTTTGCCTCCTAAGGTCGCTCCCAGAAGTTCATCCTGTACACCGCCGAACGTGTCCAATGCCTCTGCCGAGCCCACGGGGATGTTTTGGTCGCTCCCAGAAGTTCATCTCGCATACTGCCAAATGTTCCCAACACCTCTACTGCACCAGCAGGTATATTCCGCTCACTGCCGGAAGTTTGTCTTGTGCACTGCCCAACATGCCTGAAACCTATGCCGTGCCTGCAGGGATGTTTTGGTAGCTGGCAGAAGTTTGTCCCGCGCACTGCCAAACGTGTTCAACACCTCTTCCGCACCCGTGGGAATGTTCTGGTCACTCGAGGAAGTTTGTCCTGCACATTGCCAAATGCACCCGAAGCCCCTGCCACGCCAGTAGGGATGTTCCGGTTGCTCTTGGAACTTCATCCTGTGCACTGTCAAATACACCGAACGCCACTGCTGTGTCCATGGGAATGTTCTGGTTGCTCCGGAAGTTTGACCCACAAACTGCCGAACTCGCCCGATGCCTCTGCCATACCCACGGGGATGTTCCGGTCGCTCCCGGATGTTCATCCCGAGGATTGCCAAATGCGTCCAACACATCTGCCAAGCCCGGGGGAATTTTCTGGTTGTTCCCAAAAGTTTGTCCTGCGCACTGCCAAACTCGCCGATTGCTACTGTCAAGCCAGCTGGAATGTTTTAGCCGCTTCCGAAAGTCTGTCCCGTGCACTGCCAAATGCATCCGATTCTGCTGCACCTGCAGTGATGTTCTGGCTGCTCTCGGAAGTTCTTTTTGTGCACTGCCGAACACGCCTGACGCCTCTGCCATGCCTGTGGTGATGTTCCTCTCACTCCCGGAAGTTCGTACCGCATGCTGCCAAATGCCCCTGACACCATTACCGTGCCCGCGGAGATGATCCAGTCGCTCCCAAAAGTTTGCCCGAGCCTGAGGGGATTTTTTGGTCGCTCCTAGAAGTTCATCCCATGCACAGCCAAATGCATCCAATGCCTCTGCTTAGCCTGCAGGGATTTTCCAGTCACTCCTGGGAGTTCATCCTGTGCACTGCCGCACGCACTCGACACCTCTGCCGCGCCCACGGGGAAGACAATAAATACATCCAGCAGCAGTTTTCCATATTTCACCTTGAGGACAAGGTGAGTCTTCAAGAAAGGGGGATTGTTGAGAACCTAAGCATGCAGGAAAGGCAATGGGTAGAAAATGGGGCAGCAAAGAAGAGCATCGGCCAGAAAATGTGCACAACAAGCCTGGCAACAGCAAGTGTGTAGCATTGAGGCCTGGGTGTTCCTAATCAATGAAGGACATTCATGCCAACAAGAGTTCCAGCAGAAGAAGGATATTTGCATCAAGAAGAACTCCAGCAGCAGTAAGACATTTATGCCAAGCAGACTTCTAGCAGCAGCAGGACATCCATGCCAAGTAGAGCTCCAGCAGCAGCAGGACATCCATGCCAAGAAGAGTTCTATCAGCAGTAGGACACTCATGATGAGTTCCAGTAGCAATAGGATAGTCGCGACAAGAAGAATTCTAAGGGCAGAAGGATATGCATTCAGAGTTCTAGTGCTACAAGGATTAGGCAAGAGGAAGTGCAGCTGCTGTAAAATACAAGATAAGGTAGGAATTCTAGTCTAGGTAGGAATTCAAGAAAGACCAAGAATCCTAGTAGAATTAGGAAACATTTGGATAAGGTCTATCTTGATAATGTTTTAGTTGACTTAGAAAAGCTTGTTGACTTAGGAAAAATATCCCAAGTGGATTCGACTTCTGCTGTGGCATCCTTCCTTTCCAAGACTTCTCCTTGGCATGGTCCCCTTGCCAAGACGTCCTGCTGCTGCTGGAGTTCTTCACGTTGTCACTCTCCTTCTCCTACTCAATTGCTTCATCCGTGTCCTGCCAATGCTGGTCTTCTTCTTGGCTTGGCTTTCCGTAATCACTTAGGACTGAGTCAGAACCTGGCTGTGCTTCACTGCTTGCTGTGTCCAGGCTAGTTGTGTGCACTTGCTGGCCTGTTGCTACCTCTCTTGCTGCCTGGCACCTTGCTCGCATTCTCTCATGCTCCCTTTGCCTCCTAAGGTCCTCAACACATGCCCATGGGGATGTTCCGGTAACTCCCGGAAGTTCGTCCCATGCACTACCAAATGCACCCAATGCCTCTTTTGTGCCAACTGGGATGTTCCAGTTACTCTCAAAAGTTTGTCATGAGCACTGCCAAACGCTCCCGATGCCTCTGCCGAGCCCGCTGGGATTTTTTGGTCGCTCCTGGAAGTTCCTCCCGTGCATGGCTAAACGCCCTGGCTCCTCTTCGAAGCCTGCAGGGATATTCAGTCACTCATGGGAGTTCATCCTGTGCAATGCCAAACGCACCTGATGTCTTTGCCTATCCCGCGGTGACGTTCCAGTCACTCCCAGAAGTTTGTCCTGTGCACTGCCGAATGCACCCAACACTGCCGAATGCGCCCACAGGGATGTTCTGGTTGCTCCACGAAATTTGTCCTGCACACTGCCGAATTTTCCAGACACCTCTATCATGCCTGCAGGGATGTTCTAGTCACTCCCCGAAGTTCATCCTGTGCACTGCCCATGCACTGCCAAATGTGCCGGACAACTATGCCACGCCTTCGGGAATGTTCTGGTCACTCCTCAAAGTTCGTCCCGTGCACTGACAATGCGACCGTAGCCTCTGCTGTGCCTGCGGGGATGTTCTGGTCACTCCTAGAAGTATATCCCGTGCATTAACAAATGTGCCCGATGCTGCTGCCGTATCTGCAGAGATGTTCTGGTCGCTCCCGGAGGTTCATCTTGTGCACTGCCGAACGTGCCCAACGCTCTGCCATGTCTGCAGGGACATTCCGACTGCTCACAGAAGTTTCTCCAGGGCACGGGGCATGCCACTGCTGTGCCCGCATGGATGTGACAGTCACTCCCATAAGTTCATCCCGTGCACTGCCCAACACGCACGACGCCTCTGCTGCACCTGCAGGGATGTTCTGGTCACTCTTGGAAGTTCAACCCGTGCACTGCCGAACGTGCCCAACCCCATTGCCGTGCCCTGGGGATGTTCCGGGCACTCCATGAAGTTCATTCTGAGAACTGCCAAATGCACCCGGTGCCCGCAGGGATGATCCATTCGCTTCTGGATGTTTGTCCCCAGCAGCTGCCACACCCACAGGGCTGTTCTGGTCACTCCCAGAAGTTCATCTTGTGCACTGCCAGATGCACCCGATGCCTCTGCCACGGGGCTTTTCTGGCCCAGCTCTCCTTTGCCGCCTCATTTTCTACCTATTGCCTTTCCTGCATAGGTTCTCAACACGAATGTTCCTGACATAGCTGCCGCGCCCATGGGGATGTTTTGGTCGCTCTGGCAAGTTTGCCCTGCTCACTGCCAAACGTATCTGATGACATTGTCGAGCCTGCAGGGCTGTTCCGGTCGCTCCTAAAAGTTCCTTCCATGCACTGCCGAATGCACCCAAAGTCTCTACCATGCCCGCAGGGATGATCTGTTCACTCCTGGAAGTTCATCCAATGCACTACTAAACACGCCCAATGCAGCTGCCACGTCGACAGGGATGTTCTAGTCACTCCCGGAAGTTCATCCCGTGTACTGCCGAATGCGCCCAAAACCTTTGTTGCACCTGCAGGGGGTGATCCATTTGCTCCTAGAATTTTGTTCCATGCACTACCGAACATGGCTGATGTGTCTGCCACACCTGCGGGAATGTTCTGGTCTCTCCTGGAAATTTGTCTCGTGCACTGCCCAGCACCCCCAAAGCCTCTGCCGCACCTGTAGGGATGTTCTGGTCACTCCTGCAACTTCATCCCACGCACTGCCGAATGAGCCCAACACAGCTACCGCACCCACGGAGATGTTCTAGTCTCTCTGGAAGTTCGTCACGCGCACTGCCAAATGTGGCCACAGCTTCTGCTGCGCCAGTGGGAATGTTCTGGTGACTGTCGGAAGTTCATCCCGCACACTGCCCAATGCACCCAAAGCATCTGTTGCACCTGCAGGGATGTTCCGGTCGCTCCTGGAATTTTGTCCTGTACACTGCCAAACATGTCCAATGCCACTGCCACACCCACAAGGATGTTCAGGTCAGTCTCTGAAGTTTGTTCGCACCCGTGGTCTCTACCAGAAGTTCATCCCATGCACTGCCCAACACACACGAAGTCTCTGCCTTGCCTGCAGGGATGTTCTGGCTGCCAACGAAAGTTCATCCTGTGTGCTGCCTAACATGGCCAAAAGCCTCTACCGCACTGCAGGGATGTTCCAGTCACTTCCGGAAGTTCATCCTGCACACTGCTAAACATGTCCGATGCCGCTGCCTTGCCTGTGGGGATATTCAAGTCAGTCTCGGAAGTTCATCCTGCACACTGCCCTACATGCCCGAAGCCTCTACCGTGCTCGCGGGGATGTTCTGGTCGCTCCCCGAAGTTCATCCTGCACACTGCCCAATGCATCCGAAGCCTCTGTGGTGCCCGCTGGGATGTTCCATTCCCATATAGAAGTTGGTCCCACGCACTGCTGAGTGCGACCGTCACCACTGCCATGCTCGTGGGGATCTTCTGGTTGCTTTTGGAAGTTCATCCCGCACACTGTCAAATGCGTCTGACACCTCTGCTGCGCCCACAAGGATATTCTGGTGACTCCTGAAAGTTTGTCCTCACACTGCTGAACAAGCCCAACGCCTCTGCCATGCTTGCAAGGATGTTTCAGTCCCTGCCAGAAGTTTGTCCCGTACAATGCCAAATGTACCTATTGCAGCTGCCACACCCACGAGGATGTTCTGGTCGCTCTGGCAAGTTCACCCTGCCCACTGCAAAACATGTTCGATGACACTGCCAAGCCTGTGGGAATGTTCCAGTTGCTCCTGGAAGTTCATCCTGTGCACTGCTGAACACAACCAAAGCCTCTGCCAGC
>BNST01002451.1:0-76236 GCA_019650275.1 Xylocarpus granatum | reverse complement strand
TAGTAGCTATCGCCTAAGACTACCATTAAACTCTAAACTGCATCCAGTGTTTCACATTTCATTGTTGAGAAAAAGGACAGGAGATGTGAGACAAGTGAATGAGGGACTGCTCGACGTTTTTCAGGGAAGATCACTTGGGCAACACCCAAAGGAAGCATTAGGATTTTGCATAGTAAGTTATGGGCGCAATAAAAGGCCAGCATGGAGAGTACTCATATAGTGAGAGTCATTTGCCCTAAGGATGAAGCAACATGGGAAGATTATGACTATATCCAGCAATGTTTCCCTAATTTCCACCTTGAGGACAAGGTTAGTCTCCAAGAAAGGGGGATTGTTGAGGACCTTAGGAGGCAAAGGGAGCGTAAGAGAATGCACACAAGGCACCAGGCAACTAGAGAGGCAGCAACCGACCTGCAAGCGCGCACAACTAGCATGCACGCAGCAAGCAGTGAAGCACAGCCAGGTTCTAACTTAGTCTTAATCAATTGTGGAAATGAAAACCAAGAAGAAGACCAGCATTGGCACGATACGCATAAGGCAGTCCGAACAAGAGAAGGAGAGTGACGGCGTGAAGAACTTCAGTAGCAGTAGGACGTCTTGGTAGGATTACCTTGGCAAGATGACCACGCCAAAGAGAAGTCTTGGAGAAGAAGGACACCACAGTAATAAGTTTAATTCAAGAAGGAAACGACAAAAAAGAAGTCAGCAGCTGTAGGAAAGAAGATACGATAAAGACAGAAGGATGCATTGGCAGTGTGCAAGATGAACTTTCGAGTGTGACTGGAACACGCTGACTGCACAATGTAGGTGTCAAACACATTAGGCAAAGTGTGGGATGAACTTTTGGTAGTAACCAAAACATCACTGTCGGCATGGCAGAGGCATTGGGCATGTTTGTCGGTACATGGGATGAACTTCGTTGAGCGACCGAAACAACCCTGCAGGCGCAGTAGCTACGTTGGGCAGAATCAGCAGTGCGCGTGGAAAACTTCTTGGAGCGCATAGATTATCCCCTTGGGTGCAGAAAAAGGCATCAGACATTCAGCCGTGCACGGGACAAACTTTTGGGAGGAACCAAGGAATCCCAACGGGCTCGGTAGAGGTGTCATACACATTCGGCAGTGCCTAGGAGCAACCAGAACATCCAAAAGCGACCTATTGCATACATTACCAGAGTCTTAGGGCCTATGAAGAAAGAATGGTCAGTATATGCCAAGGAGATGTTGGCCATCATCCATGCAGTCAAGGTATGGCAACCTTACCTTCTTGGGAGGAAATTCCTAATCATTACAGATCAACAACCCTTGAGAAGCCTCATGGAGCAGAAAATTACCACACTGAAAGTAGCAAAAGTTCCTTGTCAAGTTGCTGGGATACGAGTATGAAATAATCTACAAACTGGGGCAAGGAAAACAAGGTGGCAGATGCATTGTCCAGAAGCAATGGAGGTCAAGCATTGTGGACAGCATGTGAGCCTAATGACACATGCCTCACTGCCATTAGTGGAGCGGAGTGGAATGTATGGACAGAAATCAAGGAGGCAATAGAGATTGACCCTCAAAGCCAAGAGCTCACTGAGAAGATCAAGAATTTTGACCCTAAGGTTAGTAAATTCACCCTTAAGAATGGATATATTTGGCACAACCAGCAGGTGTATGTACCAAACATACCGGGACTAAGAGGGAAGATCTTGAATCACTTCCACAACTCACAGGAAGGAGGACATTCAGGATGGTTCCGTACTTACATGCGGATGAAGTTATTCTTTTGGTAGGGAAGGACTTAAGGCTGAAATCAAAAAGCTAGTCTGAGAATGTGATGTTTGTCAGCGCACAAACTAGAAGGTGGCAAGACAAGGGTTATTACAGCCTTTGCCAGTACTGAGACAGGTTTGGGAAGACTTAACAATGGACTTCATCATAGGAATGCCCAATAGCAAGGGTTACATGGTGATATTAACTATAGTGGACAGACTCAGCAAGAGTACACACTTTGTGCCACTCAAGCAACCATACACGACAAAAGAAGTAGCACAAGAGTTCATCAAAAATGTGGTAAGACTTCATGGCATACCACGAACAATGCTATCTGATAGAGATACTGTTTTCATGAGCAAGTTCTGGAAGGAGCTTTTCACACAGCTCAGTAGCAACTTGGTCGCCTCATCGCCTTTCATCCATAAACAGATGGCCAAAGTGAGGTAACCAATAAACCCTAGAGCAGTACTTAAGGTGTTTTTGCCATGATCATCAAAACAATTGGGAGGAGTACATACCATGGGCAGAACTGTGGTATAATACTACCTATCATGCGGCAATCAAGATGACACCATACCAAGCCGTATATGGAAGGTTACCCTCGAGAATGTCAAGTTATACCATGGGGAACAGTAGCATACATGAAGTGGATGTCACACTTCAGTCAAGAGATGAGGTCTTGAAGAAACTCAAGCATGAGCTTGAGCAAGCAAGGGACTGAATGAAGAGACAAGCGGACAAAGGGAAGGAAGGAAGAAGAATTTAAGGTAGGTGACTATGTCTATCTTAAAATCCATCCTAGAAGGAAAGATAAAGGCTGGAAAGCCAACTACAGCAAAGCTGGCTAGAAAATATTTTGGACCATATGAGGTAGTTAAGCATGTTGGAGCAGTAGCTTATTCTAAGACTACCGTTAAACTCCAAACTACATCCAGTGTTTCACATTTCATTGTTGAGGAAGAAGATACGAGATGTGAGACAAAGTGAATGAGGGACTGCCTGACGTTTTTCAGGAAGATCACCTTGGGCAGCACGAAGGAAGCCTTAGGATTTGCATAGTAAGTATGGGCGCAATAGAAGGCTAGTACGAAGAGTACTCATATAGTGGAGTCATTTGCCCAAGAACAAAGCAACATGGGAGCACTATGACGATATCCAACAATGTTTCCCTAACTTCCACCTTGAGGACAAGGTGAGTCTTCAAGAATGGGGATTGTTGAGGACCTTAGGAGGCAAAGAAAGTGTGAACAGCATTGGAGGATGCAAGAGAGGCACCAAGCAGCAAGAGAGGCAAAACAGGCCAGAATGTGTGCACAACAAGCTTAGACACTGGCATGCATCCAGCCACCAGTAAAGCCAGGCCAGAATCTGACCTTTTCTGAATTGAACAACGACATCTAAGCCAAGAAGGACTCCAACTACAACAGGATACACATGGAGTAAGTCTAGCTAAGGAAGGATTCCAAGACAAGAAGAATTCCAAAAGTAGCAGGATGTGTATGATGAGTTCCATAGCAATGGATACTCATGGCCAAGGAGAGTTCTAAGGGCAGGAGGATATGCATTGAGAGTCCTAGTCCTAGAAGGAAAAGCAAAGAGAAAGTCTAGTAGTTGTAGGAAATAAGATAGGATAGGAATTCTAGTCTAGGTAGAATTCTACAATCAAGAAAGACCAAGAATCCTAGTAGGATTAGGATACCTTTGGATAAGATCAATCTTGATAAGGTTCTAGTTGTCTTAGGAAACCCTATTGACTTAGGAAAACTTATCCTAAGTGGATAAGAAACTCAAGTACTAGTTAAATTAGGAAAAGGCTGTCCAATACTATAAATACAGCCCATTATTTGTTAGCACGAAATATATGCTCTGAATTTGTAAGTTTTTATTCATTAATCAAGAATCAAGCTTGCACATTCTTGTTTATATTTCAGTTATCTTTAAAGAGTTGTCTTGAGATAACTTGGGCTTAAGTCAAGGTGAAGAGTTGTCTTCCTTGCTTAAAGAGCTTAGGTTAAATCAAGAGTTGTCTTCTTCAACCAAGGTAAGCTGTGATAGGTTTAAGAGTTGTCTTGCCTATCCAACATATCTATTTCTCATTAATTAATCTTGAAGGATAGCTTAGGGGATGAGAATCAAAGAAAAAACTCAAGGATCAAATGGAACAGCAAGTTAGGAGAGGTTTTAGAAGTCGTGCTAACCCCTAAGGTGTAGAAAAGTTGGGACAAGAAATCAAGACTCTAATAGTTCTGCAGTGTACGGTACGAACTTTGGGGAGTAACTGGAACATCCTTGCTGCGTGGCAGCAGCATCGAGTGTGTTGGGCAGTGCGTGGGACAAACTTCTGGGAGCAACCTAAACATCATCGCTGGTGCTATAGAGGTGTCGGGCACATTTGACAGTGCGCGGGATGAACTTCGGGAAGTGATTACCGGTGCGGCAGCTACATCGGAGTGTTCAGCAGTTTGCGGGGCGAACTAGTAGAAGTGATCAGAACATCTCTATTGGCACGGCAGTGTAGTTGGGTGCATTTGGCCGAGCGTAGGACAAATTTTAGTGAGCAACCGTAAAATCATAGCAAGCTCGGTAAAGGTGCTGGACACGTTTGGCAGTGCTCAAGGCGAACTTTCAAGAGCGGCCAAAACATCCTAGTCAGGTGCATTTGGTAGTGCACGAGATGATCTTTTGGGAGTGACCAGAACATCCCTATTGGTTTAGCAGCGGCATTGGACATGTTTGCCAGTGCACAGGATGAACTTACGAGAAGGACCGAAACATCTCTGCGGGTACAGCACCGGTGTCAGACACGTTCGGCAGTGCATAGGATGAACTTTCGGTAGCAGCCAGAAGATCCCTGCAGACACAGCAGAGGCATTGTCTGAGTAAGGTCATGTGCGGGATGAACTTCTGCAAGAGATTGAAACATCCACACGAGCGTGGCAGCGGTGTCAAACATGTTTGGCAGTGTGCAGGACATTGGCAATGTGTGAGACAAACTTGTAGGAGTGATTGGAACATCCCTGTTGGTGCAGCAAAGGTGTTGGTTGTGTTCGGCAGTGCACAAGACAAACTTTCGAGAGTGACCGAAACATCCCCACAGGTGTGGCAGCAGCATTAAGTGCATTTGGTAATTTGCAGGAAAAACTTTCGAGAGCAATCGAAAAATCCCCACGGGTTTGCTAGAGGCGGTGGGCACGTTTGCTAGTGCGTGGGATGAACTTTTAGGAGCAATCGAAACATCCTCGTGGGCGCGGCATTAGCATCAGACATGTTGGGCTGTGCAGAGGACAAACTTCCTGGAGCAACTAGAATATCCCAACGTGCCCAGTAGAGGCTTCGGGCAAAGCTCAGTAGTGCATGGGATGAACTTCCAGGAGCAAACAAAACATCCCTGTGGCCACGGCAGAGGTATCAGGTGTGTTCGGCAGTGCACGGGATGAACTTCTGAAAGCAACCGGAACATCACCATAGCCATGCCAGCAGCATCAGACACGTTTGAAAGAGCACAGAACAAACTTCCAGGAGTAGCAGGAACATCCCAGTGGGCATGGCAAAAGTTTCAAGCACATTTGGCAGTGTAGGGACGAATATCCGAGAGTGATCGGAACATCCCCGTGGGTGCTACAGAGGCATCGTGCATGCTTTAGCAGTGCACAGGATGAACTTCCATGAGCAATTGGAACATCCCTGCCAGCATGGCAGAGGCATCGTGTGTGTTAGTGTTGGGGTCTCAATTTTTTACCCAACTTTTCTACACCTTAGGGGTCGGCACGCCTACTGGAATCCTTCCTAACTTGCTGTCCCTGTTTGATTCTTGAGTTCTTTTCTTATTTTATATCCCCTAAGCTATCCTTCGGGTTAAGTAATATATATAAAGATATGTTGGATAGGCAAGACAACTCTTAAACCTATCACAACTTGCCTTGGTTGAAGAAGACAACTCTTAACTTCAACCTTAGCTCTTAAGCAAGGAAGACAACTCTTAACCTTAATTTAAGCCCAAGTTATCTCAAGACAACTCTTAAAAGATAATTGAAAATATAAACAAGAATGTGAGAAAGAATGCTTACCTTTGATTCTTGATTAATGAATGAGAAAATAACAAAATTCGTAGCTTATATCCTTATCACAAATAATGGATGTATTTATAGTTCTAAGATAGCCTTATCCTAATTTAATTAGTACTTAGGTTCCTTATACACTTAAGATATGTTTTTCTAAGTCAACAAGCTTTTCTAAGTCAAATAAAACATTATCAAGATAGACCTTATCCTTTGTGTCCTAATCCTACTAGGATTCTTGGTCTTTTTTGAATTCTACTTAGACTAGAATTCCTACTTTGACTAAGTCTTTCTATCTTAATCTTATTTTCTTCCTTACAGTTGTGGCTTCTTGTTTGCTGTTTCCTTCTTGAATTACACTTCTTGCTGTGGCTCCTTCCTCTCCAAGACTTGTTTTTGGCGTGTTCTGCCAATGCTAGTCTTCTTCTTGGCTTTCATTTCCACCATTAATTAGGACTGAGTCAGAACATGGATGTGCTGCACAGCTTACTACGTGCATGCTAGTTGTGCACACTTGCTGGTTGGTTGCTGCTTCTCTTGCTTTGCCTTTTCTCTCATGCTCCCTTTGCCTCTTAAGGTCTTCAACAGTAAGGCAGTGCGTGGGACGAGCTTTTGAGAGCGACCAAAACATACCTGTGGGTGTGGCAATAGTGTCGGGCATGTTCACAGTGCATGGGACAAATTTTCGGGAGCTACCAAAAAATCCCCATGGGCACAGCAGTGACATCGGACACGTTTGATAGTGCATAGGAGGAACTTCCAGTAGCGACAGGAATTTCCGGGCTTGGCAGAGACTTTAGGTGCATTGGACAATGTGCAGTATGAACTTTTGGGCGTGACCGGAACATTCCCGCGGGCGCTACAGCAGCATTGGACACGTTCGTCAACGTGCAGGATGAACTTCCGGGAATAGCTTGATTACTCTACAAAGACAATTTAAACTGATGTAGGAAGGAAATTCATAAAATTGTTTGGTTTTTTGAGAGATAATGGTGTTCAACATAAGTTTTCATGTCCTTATACATATCATTAGAATGGTGTTGTAGAGAGGCAGCATAAAACTATTACAGAATCGAGGCTTACTCTTCTAGGTCAAGCTTATCTTCTTTCTCTTTTTGATGGCATTCCTTTCACACCTTTGTGTTTCTCATAAATTGAATACCTTCTTCAGTGTTAAATCATGTATCAACTTATGAAAAATTATTTCATTCTTCTCCAGACTATTCTATGTTGAGAGTGCTTTGGTTGTGCTTGTTTTCCTTGTCTTTGAGATTATAAACTAAATAAGTTGAACTTTCATTCCTCTATATGTATGTTCATAGGGTACAGTCCTTCTCACAAAGGATATAGATGTTTGCACCCTTCTGGAAAGATTTATATAACAACGCATGTTACTTTTAATGAAGTTTTCTTTCCTTATGGTTTCGATGTCTTATTTAGTACAATCCAAGACTATTTCTTATTCAACTACAAGTGTTTCATCCACTATTCCTATTGTACCATTAGTGCCTAGCTTACATCTTGCAAATACTATGGTTTGTTCATCTTCTACATCTGCATCTCTTTCTTCACCTTCTTAGACATCTTCAGCTGCAGTAGTCTACTCTAACTCAGAGCCATCTAACCAATCTGATCTTCCCCTGCCTTTAGTCAATGCACATCCCATGATCACTAGATCAAAAAATGGTATTTTTAACCCTAAGGTCTATCTCATTGATCACATATCTACAAAACCAACTAGTGTTATGGATGCTTTATTACTTCTAGTTTGGAAAGCAGCAATGCAAGAAGAGTTTGATGCTCTTTAGAGGAACAGAACCTGGGATCTTGTTCCCTTATTCTTTGTACTGAAATTCGTTGGAAACAAATAGGTTTTTGAATCAAGCACAATCCTGATGGTTCAATCTCTAAGTATAAGGGTAGATTGGTTGCAAAAGGCTTCCATCAAATATCAGGTTTTGACTTCTTTGACACCTTTAATCTTGTTGTTTATGCTTCAACAGTAAGAGTAGTTATTAGTTTTGTAGTTGCTCATGGCTAGTGCATGAGACAAATAGACATTAATAATGCTTTTCACAATAGCAATTTGTCTAAAGCTATTTACATGCAACAACTAGAGGAATTCATTGATCCTCAATATCCAACTCATCTTTACAAATTGAATAAAACACTTTATGGGCTTAAACAAGCTCTTATAGCTTGGTACACCAAGTTCAAGTCCACTTTACAATAGTAGAGGTTTCTTTAATTTGATTGCAGATTCTTCTTTGTTCATCAAATATGTCTGTATTGCAGTTCTTTTGGTATTGATTTATGTAGATGATATTTTGGTGGTTTGTTCTAATAATGCTATAGCTAACGCTTTTATTTTGCAACTTAACAATGCATTTACCCGTAAGCATCTTAGCTCTTTTGGTTTCTTTCTTGGCATTGAAGTCACTTTTAATGCTGGCTGTGTTCATTTATCTTAGATTTGTATGTTTAACAGCTGTTATCTAGAGCTAACTTAGTTAATTCTAAAGGTTGTCTCACACCAATATCCTCTGGAACTAAGCTAACCAAGGATGATGGCAATCCATTTATGGATATCTCCTTTTATCGTAGCATCATTGGTAGTCTCTAGTATGTTGCACTAACAAGGCTTGAAATTTCTTTTATTGTTAATAAGCTTAGTCAGTACCTTGCTTCATCTTCTAACAAACATGGACAAGCATGTAAAAGATTGCTTCGATATCTTCAAGCTACTTCCTCTTATGGTCTTTAATTTACTCTTGCTATTAGTCATGATTTGGTTGCCTTTTAAGATTCTGATTGGGCTTGTGATCTAGATGATGATAAGTCTATTAGTGGTTATGCTATTTTCCTTGCTGAGAATCTTGTTTCATGGTCTTCCAAGAAACAAAGTGTTGTTTCTAGGTCTAGTATTGAGTTTGAGTATAGGGCTTTAGCAGCAACTTGTTCTGAAATTTCTTGGCTTCAATCTTTACTAGCTAAACTTCATATTCAGCTGTTTGCAACTCTAATTATCTAGTGTGACAATTAGAGTGCAGCTTCATTAGCAAGAAAACTTGTCTTTCATGCTCGAACCAAGCACATTGAGCTTGATATTCATTATGTTCGAGACAAGGTTATGCAAAATCAACTAAAAGCTCCATATGTTCCTTCTGATCATCAAATTGTTGATATCTTCATAAAGCCATTGTCTTACCCTCAGTTTTCTTATTTTAGAACCAAGCTTAAAGTTGTTTCATCAAATTCTAGTACTTCAGCTTGCGGGGGGATGTTAGAGTACTGTTCAACTACTCTATACAAGCTGGTGAACTTCATTAAAGTACAAAACAATTGAGCACACTGGACTAAAGAATGTAAACAGTAGGTGATGAATGGATGAGCTGGAATGAAGTCTGTACGTGCAAGCTGTTTAGCAGAAATATAGTTAGTTAGAGAGTTAGTTGAAATATGTAAATTTGATACAATTCTCTCTAGATTGCTCTAGAAAGTTCTGAAAGCTTGTATAAATAGCATGCTTCTTCATTTTGTATATGATTTTTGAAATTCCTTCTTTCAATAAAATTCTCTATTAATAAAGTTTTAAGTTCTAACTTATCAAAGGTTTCAAGCACATTCGACACTATGCGGGATGAACTTTTGAGAGCAACCAAAACATCCCGACGGGTGTAGTAGCAACGCTGCACATGTTCGGCAAATCTCAAGACAAACTTTTAAGAGTGATCGTGAAATGCCTCAAGGATCTTCAATATTGAATCAAGATTTAACGGGTATATTTTCTTTTAGGGTTTTGTGGATGGAAAAAGGTGCTGGGATATGGTATAGTTGTTGGGTGGATGAAAATTTGTAATTAGAGTAAGTTATTGGATCTAGAGAGGTGTTTTAAGGAAGCTGAAGGATTATGTACGAATTTGAAGTGGGAATGTGATAGGGATAGCTTATGAAAAGTTTAAGAAGAGGAAAGGGAGTTTCAATTAATATCAAGAATCAAAATAAAGAAATTAAAAACTAGTTAATGAAGTTTGATAAGATCAAATCGCCACAAACAAGATTACTAGGGTTGATTCGCCACACTCTAAGATAGAAAGAGGTAAGAGTGATAAGAATCAATAGATAATTCACCACTAAATAAAGAATTTGTTTAGACAATAATTTGGATGCAACTAAGCAAAATTTTGCTCATTCATAAAACTGCCCAATTACAAACAATAATGCTGTATTTATAGTAATGATAGTCTTTCCATGTCTAACTTATACTAAAACACCTAATTCATCTATGATAAGAATTCTTAAGTAAATAAGGACTACTAAGTCATCTAGAATTCTATGAGGATAAGCCTAATCTATTGGTTTTCCTAATCCTACTTAAAATCTTGACTTGTAAAACCCTACTTGATCTCAAACTCCTTGCCTAGTGACATTTCCTACTGCTGCTGGAATTCTCCTTGGCATGGATGTCCTTTGTCAATAAGAATTAATCTTTCTTGGATGGCAGTAACTTCATTTCCATGATTGAGCACATCAAATCGAAACATCACTATAGGCATGGAAGCGGGCTGTTTGAATTCAGCAGTACGTGGGATGAACTTCTAAAACCAACCGGAGCATCCCTATTGACATGGCAGAGGCGTCAGGCGCATTTGTGTTGGGCTCCGGATTTTTTTCCCCAACTTTTCTACACCTTAGGGGTTAGCACGCCTATTGGAATCCTTCCTAACTTCTTATCCCATTTGATTTTTGGGTTCTTTTATTATATTTACGTCCCCTAAGCTATCCTTCGGGTTAACTAATATATATAAGGCTATGTTCAATAAGCAAGACAACTCTAAAACCTATCGCAACTTACCTTAGTTGAAGAAGACAACTTTTAACTTCAACCTTAACTCTTGAGCAAGGAAGACAACTCTTAACCTTAACTTAAGCCCAAGTTATCTTAAGACAACTCTTAAAAGATAACCGAAATATAAACAAGAATAGAAGGAAGAATGCTAACCTTGATTCTTGATTAATAAATGAGAAGTATACAAAATTCAAAGTGTATGTTCTCCTCATAAATAATGGGTCATATTTATAGTCTTAAGATAGCTTTATCCTATTTAAACTAGTACTTAAGTTCCTTATCCACTTAGGATATGTTTTCCTAAGTCAACAAGATTTTCTAAGATAACTAAAACTTTATCAAGATAGACTTTATCCAAATGTTTCCTAATTCTACTAGGATTCTTGATCTTTCTTGATTTCTACCTAGACTAGAATTCCTACCTTATCTTGTATTCTACAATGGCTAGACTTCCTCTTGGCTTGTCCTTCAAGGACTAGGACTTTCAATGCATATCCTTCTACCCTTAGAATTCTTCTTGTCGTGACTATCCTATTGCTACTGGAATTCATCATGTGTGTCCTACGACTGATAGAATTCCTCTTGGCATAGATGTCCTGTTGTTGTTGGAATACTGCTTGGTATAGATGTCCTGCTGCTGCTGGAATTCTCCTTGGCGTAGATGTCTCTTAGGATTCATAGGCCCTAAGACTCTGCTCATGTATGCAATAGGTCTTCTAGCTTGACTGAGGACAACACCTATGCCATCTTGACATGCGTTACTGTGAAGCTCGAAGTTTGGTTGAAGTCGGGCAATGCTAACACTACACTTTCACACATAGCTTGCTTTCAATAACTTGAATGCATCTTCACTCTTCTCTATCCATAGGAATCTATCCTTCTTCAGTAAGTCCATTAATGGTTTTGCTTTGGCACCATATTTGCAAACAAATCGGTGGTAGTAGCCTATTAAACCTAAAAATCCTCTAAGTTCTGTGACATTCTTAAGAATTGGCCATGTTTGCATGGCTCTTATTTTCTGTTAGTCTACCTTCACTCCATCTTCGGATATGATGTGACCGAGGTATTCAAGCTCCTCTTGCATGAATGTGCACTTGGATGGCTTGATGACGAAATGATTTCTTCTTAACACTTCTAGCACTTTTGCTAAGTGTTCTAGGTGATCATCATGGTTCCTAGAATAGACCAAAATATCATCAAAGAAAACTAAGACAAACCTGTGCAAATAAGGTTTGAAGATGTCGTTCATGGCTGCTTGAAAGGTGGAGGGTGCATTGCATAGTCTGAAGGGCATGACTAGGTACTCGTAGTGTCCACTATGAGTCCGAAATGCTATCTTCTGCACGTCCTCTTCTTTCATGCATATTTGATGATATCCCGCCTTGAGATCCAGCTTGGTGAGTAACTTCGCTCCATGTAACTCGTCTAGCATATCATCAATTGTTGGGATCGAAAAACGATCCTTGACAGTTGCTTGGTTGAGTGCCCAATAATTGGTGCAAAACCTCCAAGTTCTGTCTTTCTTTCTAACAAGTAGAACGGGAGAAGAAAAAGGAGAAGTGCTAGGTCAGATAATACCTTGCTGTAGCATCTCTTCCACTTGTCTTTCAATCTCGTTCTTTTGGAAGTGTGCATAGCGATAAGGTGCTGCATTAATCGCCTTGGTTTTGTCAATTAATGGGATGGCATGGTCGTAATGTCTTGAGGGTGACTGTCCTTGTGGCTCTCTTAAGACATCTCCAAATTGCTCCAGTAAGTTCCTTACTCCCATTGGTATGTCTTCGTGTGTGTGATGTTTGGCTGAATTTTCCACTTTTGTGGCCAAGAGAACTGCAAAACATTGTGCCCTTTTTCTATATAGTCATTCAAGGTGCTTACCTCACAATGATGCGCTGCATTGGTGGTGGATGCATTCCACGTGCAGTCCTTTCCCTTCCATTGGAAGTGCATGGCCATGGATTCGTAGTCGAACATTATCTTGCCTATGGTTTCAAGCCAAGCATTGCCTAAAACCATATCAAGACTTTTCTAGGGCTAACACATGCAGTTTTGCCTCTATTTTTACTCCTTAAATATGCATTTCTATTGCTTGGATCACTTGTGCGCACTTGAGCTTTTGTCTACTTGCCACTCTTACCTCAAAGGGTGCAATCCTTTTTGGACATAGCTGAAGTATTTTGACCAATTTTATGTTGATGAAGTTATGGGTAGCTCCACTATCAATCAACACCAAAATGTTCTTTCCATTAATGGTTGCAAATAACCTCATGGCAGTAGGCTTGGTGGTTGCCCCTACAGCATGCAAGGTTGATTTTGCCTTCTCCTGCATGATCTGGGGAGTGTTCTGACTCTGCTTCCTCCTCGCTGGCCATGTGGCTGTCTTGTTCTTCCTTGCTGCTTTCCTCATGCCTTTCATCACTTACTACCTTAATGATGTTGAATAGCCCTTTCTTACACTTGTAGCCAACTTGCCACTTATCATTGCACCTAAAACATAGGACTCTTTTGATCCTCCTATCGATTTCAATGATGGATAGTTTGAAAGGGTTCTTTATTTTTGGGGGTGTTTGTTGATAAATAGAATCTGAATGTGTTTAGCTCACAATTTCAAAGATTCAACATAAACCAATAAAAAATGCAAGTAGAGAGAAAATACATGAAGAGAGAAAATTGAATAGCTTTTTATTCTATTTCAAAATATTTACACATCTTGGGTTTATATATACAACATCCTAACGGCTAGGTACAAGCTTACTTTTACTTTTCTAACAGCTAGGTACAACACATAACAACATATCTTTCAATTTAAAAAACTAGCCGTTATTTCGTCCTTTAGTAGTTAGCTTGAATTGGGCTTTGGGCTTGATATGGGTATCCATAGATCAATCCAAGAGTTATTTGGGCTTTTCATCTTCACCCTCAATCTCTTCATCTTTAACACTCCCCCTCAAGTTGGACTTGTACAAATTGAATAAGTTCAACTTGGAACTCACCTTAAGAAGTTGTTGATGAGTACATGGTTTGGTGAATATATCCGCAAGTTGATCTTCACTCTTCACATAAGGCATGTTGATCACTTTGCTCAAGTACTTTTCTCTTGTGAAGTGACAATCAACTTCGATGTGCTTGGTCCTCTCATGGAACACTGGATTAGATGCAATGTGTGTTGCTGCCTTGTTATCACAGTACATGTCCATAGGTGTTTCAACTGAAAATCCTAAGTCTTCCACTAATGATTTTATCCAAACCAATTCACTCGTAGTAGATGCCATAGCTCTATATTCAGCTTCTGCACTCGATCTTGCAACTACACTTTGCTTCTTGCTTTTCCAAGTCACCAAATTACCTCCCACGAATGTGCAATAACCAGTGGTTGATCTTCTGTCCTCGAAGTTACCGGCCCAATCCGCATCTGTGTAAGCACATATCTTGTGGTGGCCATTTCTTCTCATCAAGATTCCTTGCCCCGGTGCTTGTTTTATGTACCTTAAAATTCTATTCACCATTTCCATGTGTATATTCTTTGGGCATGACATGTGTTGACTTACCTGTTGCACAGAAAAAAACAATATCAGGTCGTGTAATAGTTAAATATATAAGCTTACCTACAAGTCTTTGATAAAGCTTGATGTCCTTGTATGGCTCCTCCTTGTCATGTTCGTTTTCATGCTTGTTATCCTCTTTCTTCCTTCTTAGTGCCTCCATAGGTGTCACAGCTGGCTTTGCTCCAAGTTTTCCTGTCTCACTTAACAAATCAAGAACATATTTTCTTTGGGATAGAAATAGCCCTTCATTGGAATAAGCGATTTCTATACCTAGAAAATATCGTAAGTTTCCCAAATCTTTAACATCAAATGCAGACTTCAAATATGTTTTAATGCTCTTAATGCCATTAATGTCACAACCGGTGATGATAATATCATCCACATAAATAAGAACAATGGTAGATCCCTCACTTGAGTGCTTAATAAATAAGGAATGATCAGCATCACTCACTTTAAAATTTTGAGAACACAATGCATTATGCAACTTATTATACCATGCTCTTGGTGATTGCTTTAATCCATATATGGCTTTCTTCAATTTGCAAACATGTGTATTTGGAACCATAACATCATATCCTTGAGGTAAACTCATGTAAACCTCTTCCTCTAACTCTCCTTGCAAGAAAGCATTCTTCACATCCATTTGATGTAAATCCCAATTATAATTAGCCGCTAAGGAGAGAAGCACCCTAATGGTGTTCATTTTTGCAACTGGTGCAAAAGTTTCTGTATAGTCTAAGCCATAGGTTTGAGTGAAGCCTTTGGCCACTAACCTAGCCTTATGTTTGTCCAAGGTTCCATCACTATTTAACTTAGTCTTATACACCCATTTGCATCCTACAACCTTCTTTCCCAAAGGTAAAGGTACTAATTCCCATGTATTATTTTTAACTAAAGCATCCAATTCCTCTTGCATGGCTTGTCTCCAAACTGATAATTCCCTAGCTTCCTTAAAGTTATTAGGATCTTTAATGGTGTCTACTTTAGTTAAAAAGGCTCTAAAACTCTCTTTTACATTTCCTAAGGTGTAGTAGTGGTCAAGAGGGTGTGCGATTACTTTGTTACCGTGGAAAAACACTCTTTTCTTCATCCAATCCGATGAAGATTGTCGAATTCTTTGAGATCTCCTAAGTGGGGGATTTTGGCCTTGCATAGGTGCAACATGCTCCCCCTCACTTCGTATACTAATAGATGGCCCATCTTGGTTACTAGATAGTGATTCTATTTGAACATTCGAATGTTCATCCCTATGTATTTCATTTTGCTCTCCCTTGTCTCTAAGTCTACTAGATGATAACAGTAAATCTTCACTTACTTCACTAGGTGAATGTGCATTAGACTTTCATTGCTAGTTTCACCCCTCATTAGACTCTTGATCTTATGATTCTATGTTATCACTACTCAAGTGTTGGTCATGGTTGCCTAGTACGTCACTAGATGGTGGTATATACTTGTGTATTATGGCTAAAGGAAGTGGATCATCAACTTCACCTTTTCCATTACCAATGCTATGAAAATATGAGTCATTTTCTACGAAAGTAACATTTCTAGAGATATACTTGTTCTTAGTTAAGGGATTATAGCACCTATAACCCTTAGTATCTACACAATAACCTAAAAAGATGCATTTAATGCTTCTTTCACTTAATTTATCTCTTGAATGACTTGGCATATGTACATAACATACACATCCAAAAATTCTAAGATAGGACAAGTCTGGTTGGGTACTATAAGCAATCTCAATTGGTGTCTTTCCTTTCAGTACCATGGATGGTGTTCGGTTAATAAGATGTGTCGCTGTGAGAATAGCTTCCCCCCAAAACTCTCTAGGTACATTGTGATAGAACATCATAGTTCTTGCCACCTCTAAAATATGCCTATTCTTACGTTCAACCACTCCATTTTGTTGTGGAGTGTAAGGACAAGTACTTTGGTGAACAATTCCTTTACTAACTAAAAATTTTTAAACAAGTTATTCACATACTCTCCTCCATTATCAGTTCTCAACACCTTAACTTTCTTATCAAATTGGTTTTTCAATCAATATTACAAACTCTCTGAAACAACAAAAAACCTCAGATTTCCTTTTAATAAGATAAATCCATGTATACCTAGATTTATGATCTATAAAAGTTACAAAATATTTGAAGCCCTTATGAGATAGAGTGGGAGAAGTCCACAAATCAGAATGTACCAAAGCAAATAAATCATTATATTCATGATGAGATTGTACAAAAGGTATCTTAGTTTGTTTTCCTAAAATACAAGAACTACAATCTTTGATCTTATCAAATTTCAAGTTAGGAACTAATTTTTGCAAAATATGACTAGGAGGATGCCCTAATCTAGCATGCCAAAGTTCTTGGATTTTGCTGCTATCTACTTTAAAGGCTTTGCTTGAATCTTCCAAAACATACAACCCATTTTTCTCTCTTCCCTCACCAATCAATTGTCCGGTCTTGATGTCCTGAAATGTTACTTTATTAGGTTCAAATATAACATAACAATCTAAATCTTTAGTAATTCTACTTACGGACAACAAATTTGAAGAAAAACATGGCATATAAAGACCTTTAGTATGCTTAGACAAAATATTCAAGTGTCCTAAACCACTAATTGGTATATCTTTTCCATTAGCTATACTCACCCTTTTATCCTTTCCTATAGACTCAATTTTAGAAGCTAAATTTTTACTTCTAAACATGTGATTTGTAGCACCCGAGTCTATAACCCAAGGATCAATATTTAAAGATAAATTAGAGATCAAACCTTGAGAGGTGTTTGGCCTTTGACATTGAAGGAACTTTGCAAATTGCTCAATGAGGTTTGTGGACAAGTTTGCCTCTGATGTGTGGTTTAATTCTTCTGAAATTTTGGCTTTATTCTCCTTCTTCAAGTGAGGATGAAGCTCAAAACATTTATCCTTGTTATGCCCAAACTTTCCACAATGATCACAAAACCTACAATTTCTTTTGATGTGTCCTAGTCTTCCACATCTTTCACATTTGATGGTTTTGCTTTCTTTCAACCCTTGTGTTACCATTGCTGCTTCTTTTGCCTCCACAAATGCACCTTTCTCAATTTTAGGCTCATCTCTATCAAACGCTTCTCTAGCCATCAATTCCCTATCCACAATATTCACCACATCATCATATGGTGGCATCTCCTTATTCCTTAGAATTTGATTCCTAAGGTCCCCAAAACTAGGCCCCAATCCTGCCAAGAGGAAACAAACAAGATCTTCATTGGCCCTTTTCTCCAATTCTTCCTCATTGGTAGTAATCGGCCTCAAACACTCCAATTCATCCCATGCTTCCTTGATTTTGTTGGAGTAGGAAAGGAAATCACTCCCATTCATCTTGGCATTTGTGATGATTTCCCTCAACTCATAGACTTTTAAGAGATTTCCTTGATTTTCGAACCTTCTAGCAAGTGCATTCCAAAGGTCTTTGGCAGTTTTGGCTTTGTTGAAGGCACCAACCAAGGATTGATCAATGGAGTTGATAATCCAAGTAATGACAAGATTATCAACATATCTCCATTCAGCATATTCTTTATCTCCCACCTTAGGTTGATTAATTTCTCCATCAACAAATCCCAGAACCCTCATGCCCAGTAAGGCCCTTGTCGCATTCGTCACCCATGTAGAGTAATTCCTTCCATTTAGAGGAAAGGTAGTAAGCTTAGTGGTGATTTTGTAGTCGGAATCAACATTGAAAAAATTCTCTCTCTTGGCAGAACTACTTCCCACTTGTGCTGCCATTTTAATGTCAGCAACTTGGCCTTGCACAATGGAGATTGATCACACAACCAAAGAGAGTAAAAAATAAAGGAGAGATGATGAAATGAGCTCCCTAAATGCAACCTTGCTCTGATACCATGTTGATAAATAGAATCTGAATGTGTTTAGCTCACAATTTCAAAGATTCAACATAAACCAATAAAAATGCAAGTAGAGAAAAATAGATGAAGAGAGAAAATTGAAGAGCTTTTGTATTCTATCTCAAATATTTACACATCTTGGGTTTATATATACAACATCCTAACGGCTAGGTACAAGCTTACTTTACTTTTCTAACAGCTAGGTACAACACATAACAGCATATCTTTCAATTTAAAAAACTAGCCGTTACTTCATCCTTTAGTAGTTAGCTTGAATTGGGCTTCGGGCTTGATATGGGTATCCATAGATCAATCAAAGAGTTATTTGGGCTTTTCATCTTCACCCTCAATCTCTTCATCTTTAACAGTGCTATCTTACTTGATAAGGGTGTCTTACCTAGTTTGTCTGAGGGTTTGATGACCTTGGTTGTGCTGTGGGTGATGCTTCTCCCATCATTGATGAGTCTTGCTAACCGAATGCACTGAGTGAGAGAGTTTGGATCCCTCATCTTCACTTCTCGGCTTAGCCAAGGTACAAGGCCATCTAAAAAAGTGCCAATGAATGCATTATCTCGTAAATGTCCTAACAATTCGGCCAACCTCTCGAATTCTTCAAGGTAGCTTTCTAGAGATCCTTCTTGCCTTATCTTGGCAAGCTATCCCTTATAGTTTGTCATGCTAGACGGGCCCAATCTGTTCACTAGCTTTTGTATGAACCTTTTCCAGCCTATCCTTCTCCCTTCTCGGCCATAGGTGGCCTTAAGCTAGTGCCACCATTGGTTGGCTCTCCCATATAGGTGATAGGATGCAAACTCAACCTTTTCACCACATAGGTGCTGATGCTGTTGAATGTGCTCGATGCCTCTGCCACACTCGCAGTGATGTTCCGGTTACTCCCGAAAGTTCAGCCCGCACACTGCCTAATGCCCTCGAAACCTCTCCCATGCCCGTGGGGATGTTCTAGACGCTTTTGGAAAGTTCAACCCGTTCAATGCCGAATGCATCCAACTCTACTGCCACACCAGCAGTGATGTTCTGGTTGCTCCTAGAAGCTCATCTCTTGCACTGCCCAATGCACTTGAAGTCTCTGGCACAGCCACGTGGATATTTTATCACTCCCAGAAGTTCGGCCTACGCACTGCCCAACGCGTATAAAGCCTCTGCCACACCCGCGGGGATGTTTTGGTCACTCCTAGAAGTTTTTCCCATGCACCGCCGAGCGCGGCTGATGCCACATGTCATACCTGTGGGGTGTTTCGGTCGCTCCCAAAAGTTCATTCTACGCACTGCCAAACATGCCTGATGCCTCTGAAGTGCCCACAGGGATGTTTTAGTTGCTTTTGGAAATTCATCCCGCCCATTGCCGAATGCACCCGAAGTCTATGCTATGCCCATTGGGATGTTCTGGAAGCTCTGAGAAGTTCATCCCGAGCACTGCTGAACGTATCTGATGCTGTTTCCATGCTGTAGGGATGATCTGGTCACTCCTAAAAGTTTGTCCCATGCACTGCCAAACACACCCGATGCCTAAGCTGCGCCCGTGGGCATGTCTCAGTCATTCTCAAAAGTTTATCCCATGCAGTGCCACATGTGTCTGACACTGTTGTCGCACCCACAAGGATAATCTGGTCGCTCCTAGAAGTTTGTCCCGTGCATGGCCTAATGTTCCCAACACCTCTGTTGCACCTACAAGTTCGTCCCGCGCACTACCAAATGCATCTGATGCTGCTGCTGTGCCCGCAAGGGTGTTCTAGTTGCTTACGGATGTTCTTCCCAAGCACTGTCGAACGTGTCCATTGCCTTTGCCGTGCCTTTGGGGATGTTCCAGTTGCTCCTAGAAGTTTGTCTTGCACACTGTCAAATGCACCTGTAGCATCTGCCATTGATATTCCTTTAAGTGTGGGAAGCTCATCCCGCGCACTGCCAAATGTATCCAACGTTGCTGCTGCGATCGCAATGATGTTGCAGTAACTCTCAAAAATTCATCCCGTGCATTGCCAAATTGTTGAGAACCTAAGTATACAGCAAAGGCAATGGGCAGAAAATGGGGTGACAAAGGAGAGCATGGGCCAGAAAATGTGCATAACAAGAATGGCAACAGAAAGTATGCAGCCAGCAGTGAAGACCCAACCAGTATTTGACTTAATTCTAATTAATGAAGGAAATCTACGCCAAGCAGAGTTCTAGTGGCAGCAGGACATCCATGCCAAGGAGAATTCCAGTAGCAGCAGGACATCTATGCCAAGAAGAGTTCTATCAGCAGCAGGACAAGCATGATGAATTCCAGTAGCAATGGGATACTCACGGAAAGTAGAATTCTAAGGGCAGAAGGATATGCATTGAGAGTCCTAGTCATAGAAGGATAAGCCAAGAGGAAGTCCAGTAGCGGAAGTCTAGTAGCTATAGAATACAAGATAAGGTAGGAATTCTAGTCTACATAGAAATTCAAGAAAGACCAAGAATCTATGGGCTCTTTTATTCTTTAATTTTATGATAGAATTCATAAAATTAGAAAATAATTACTTAAAAGAAAAGGTACGTAGGTTAGAAAAATTAGAAAAAGAATTATCAGAATTAAGGTTAGAAAAAGACTTAGAAATAAGCAGATTAGAACAAAGAATAAAAGATTTAGAAAAAGAAAATAAATTAAAACAAATAGCAAAAGATGAGGATTTAGAGATAATAAAAGATGATTCAGAAATAATAGCTAGTAATACTATAGGAACTAAACTAATAAATGAAGAAAGCAATATAGAAATAGATAATAAGAATAAATCACAAGAAACAGAAAATGAAGAGAAGTTAGAAATATTAGCTAGTAATACTGTAAGGCCTGCTAGTATGGTTAATAATTTATTAAATTGTCAAGTAGCCATAGAAATAAATAATAAACAATATAATTTAAATGCTATTATTGATACAGGACCAGAACATCCCCATAGGGATGGCGGTAGCGTTGGGTTTATTCGGCAGTGTGCAGAACAAACTTCTTGAAGCAACAGGAACATCCTTACGGGTGTGGCAGTGTCTGCTAGCAAGTTGGTTAGTATGCGATGAACTTCCAGGAGTGATCGACATCCCCGCCGGCACAGTAGAGGTGTTGAGTGTGATCTACAGTTTATAGGATGAACTTCCAGGATCTACAAAATCACCCCCCCATGCACCGCAGAGGCTTCTAGTGCGTCGGGCAGTGCGCAGGATGAAATTCAGGGAGTGACTAGAACATAGTGCGACAGAAGCATCATGCACATGGGACAGTGCACAAGAAAAACTTCCAAGAGCAACCGGAACATCCCCGTGGGCACAGCTGAGGTGTTGGACGCTTTCCACAGGTTGCAGCACAAACTTCTGGCAGCGATCGGAATATCCCTAAAGGCACAACAGCAGCATCGGATGCATTTGGCGGTGCGTGGGACGAATTTTTGGGAGTGAACGGAACATCACTGCAGGCGTGGCTGAGGTGTTAGGTACGTTTGGCAATGCATGAGATGAACTTCGAGAGCAATCGAAATATTCCCATTGGCGCAGCAGAGGCATCGATCGTATTCGGCAGTGCGACAGATGCACTTTCGAGTGCAACCAGAACATTCCTGCAGGTGCGGCTGAGAAGTCAAGCGCATTTGCCAATGTGTGGGACAATTTTTCAGGAGTGACCTGAACATTCCTATAGGCGTTGCAGCGGTGCCAGACACATTCAGTAGTGCACGAGATGAACTTCCAAGAGCGACCGCAACATCCCCCCGAGCACGGCAAAGGCTTCATGTACATAGGGCAGTGTGCATGAAAAACTTCTGGGAGTGACCGGAACAACCCACAGGTGCGGTAGAGGCGTTGGGCGCAGGATAAACTTTTGGGAGTTATCAGAAAATCCCCGCGGGCTCGGCAGAGGTGTCGAATGCATTCAGCAGTGCTCGGAACGAACTTCCTGGAGTGACCGAAACATTTCCCAGCTGTGGCAAAGGCTTCGGGTGTTTGAGTGTCCGGGATGAACTTCCGAGAGCAACTAGAACATCTCTGTAGGCACAGCAGAGGCTTCGGATGCATTGGGCAGTGCACAGGATGAAATTCCGGAAGTTACGGAACATCCCTGCAGGCAAGACAGAGACATCGATCGCATTCAGCACTGCACGGGTCAAACTTCCATAAGCGACCTGAAAATTCCTGCAGGCTTGGTAGAGGTATCAGATGTGTTTGGCAGTGCTCAGGACAAACTTCCAAGAGCGGCCAGAACATCCATGCGAGCATAGAAAAGGTGTCAGCCGAGTTCGGCAATGCACGAGAAAAACATCCAGGAGTGAACGGAGCATCCCCTTAGGCGCAGCAGATGCGTTTGGCATGATCAGCAGTGCACGGGACAAACTTACGGGAGTGATTGAAACATTGTCAGGCACTGCAGGATTGTCGAGCACGTTAGCAGAATAAACTTCCAAGAGCAACCGAAACATCCCTGCTGGCATCGCAGAGGCAGTTGATTCATTTAGCAGTGCTCAAGACAAACTTCCAAGAGCAACTGGAACATCCCCGCAGGCATAGCAGAGGCATCGAGCAGATTCAGTAGTGCACAGGATGAACTTCCGAGAGCAACTGAAACATCCCCATGGGCACGGTAGAAGTTTCAGGCACGTTGGTCAGTTCACAGGGTGAATTTCTGGAAGCGACCAAAACATACTCTCGAGCGCGGCAGAGGTTTCGGTTGCATTGGGTCGTACACAGGATGAACTTTCGAGTGCGACTTGAACATTCTCTTGGGCTCAGCAGAGGCATCAGATGTGTGCATGGGATGAACTTCCAGGAGTGACCGCAGCAAGCCCGCGGGTGCAGTAGGTGCGTTTGCCATGTTCAGCAGTGCACGGGATGAACTTCTAGGAGCAACGAAAAAATTCCAGTGGCCTCGGAAGAGGCATCAGACGCATTCGACAGTACTCAGGATGAACTTTCGGGAGCGACCAGAACATCCCCGTGGGCGCGGCAAAGGCATTGGGTGCATTGGTGTTGAGGACCTTAGGAGGCAAAGGGAGCATGAGCGAATGCACACAAGGCGCCAGGTAGCAAGAGAGACAACAACAGGCCAGAGTGTAATCGCAACATGCCTACACACAGCAAGCAGTGAAGCACAGCTAGGTTCTGACTCAATCATAATCAATTGCGAAAATCAAAGCCAAAAAGAAGACCAGCATTGGTATGACACGCAGGAAGCAATCCGAGCAGGAGACAAAAAGTCACGGTGTGAAGAACTCCAGCAACAGTAGGACATCTTGGCAGGTTTACTTCAGCAAGATGACCACGCCAAAAAAAGTCCTGGAAAGAAAGGACACCACACCAGAAATCTAATCCAGGAAAGAAACGGCAAAGAAGAAGTCAGCAGCTGTACGAAAGAAGATAAGCATAGAAAGACTTAGTTAAAGTAGGAATTCTAGTCTTAGTAGGAATTCAAGAAAGACCAAGAATCCTAGTAGGATTAGGAAACAATGGGATAAAGTCTATCTTGATAATATTTTAGTTGACTTAGAAAAGCTTGTTGATTTAGGAAAATATATCCTAGTTAAATTAGGATAAGGCTGTCTTAGGACTATAAATATAGCTCATTATTTGTGAGGAGGACATATGCTTTGAATTTTGTTATTTTCTTATTCAATAATGAAAAATCAAGGTTAGCATTCTTGCTTACTTTCTTGTTTCTATTTTTAGTTATCTTTTAAGAGTTGTCTTTAGATAACTTAGGCTTAAGACAAGGTTAAGAGTTGTCTTCCTTGCTTAAGAGCTAAGGTTGTAGTTAAGAGTTGTCTTCTTCAACCAAGGCAAGTTGTGATAGGTTTAAGAGTTGTCTTGCCTATTCAACATATCCTTATATATATTAGTTAACCCGAAGGACAACTTAGGGAACGTAAATATAAGAAAAGAACTCAAGAATCAAACAGGACAGTAGTGCTCGGGACAAACTTCCAAGAGCAACCGGAACATCCCCGCAGGCACAGCAGAGGCATCGGCCGCATTTAGTAGTACGCAGGATGAACTTTTGAGAGAACCTGAAGCATCCCCATGGGCATGGTAGAAGTTTCAGGCACATTGGGAAGTGAACAGGATGAATTTCTAGGAGCGAGTAAAACATACCCTCGGGCGTGGCAGAGGCTTCGGTTGCATTGGGCAATGCACATGATGAACTTTCGGGTGTGACCTGAACATTCTCTTAGGCGCGGTGGAGGCATCAGACATGTATGGTGGTGCGCGGGATTAACTTCCAAGAGTGACTGGACCATCCCCATGCACTTCTCAACGCACGGTAGAGGCTTCGAGCACGCGTTGAGAAGTGCATGGGGCAAACTTCCAGAAGTGACTACAACAAGCCTCGGAGTGCAGTAGATGCATTTGCCATGTTCAGCAAAGCACAGGACAAACTTCCAGGAGCAATTGGAAAATCCCTGTGGCCTCGACAGAGGCATTGGGCGCATTCAACAGTCTCAAGACGAACTTCTGAGAGTGACTAGAACATCTCTGCAGGCGTGGAAAAGGCGTTAGGTGCATTGGTGTTGATGACCTTAAGAAGCAAAGGGAGTGTGATCGAATGCACACAAGGCAAAGAAGGGAACGTTTAGATGAGGTGACAAGTTGGAGAGTCATGAAGAGATTAATGGAAAGAAGATTTTTGCCAAAATATTACAAACAAGAACTGTACTTTAAGCTTCAAAGTTTAAGGCAAGGGGGCATGTGTGTGGAAGACTATGTCAAAGAGTATGAGATGCTTATGATGAGATGTAACTTGCAAGAACTAGAACTAGATTGCAAGGCTCCTTGGCGGGCTAAAGTATGAAATTGCAAGTCGGGCAGAATTGCAACCATATGTTTGTTTTGCAAGATGTGATTAAACTTGCTATCAAGGTGGAGAGACAACTAATGAGGGGAGTTTTACGAAGGAGTGAAATTTTGCTTACTTGCATCCAAATTCTTATCTAAACAAATTCTTCGTTTAATGGTGAATTATCTATCGATTCTTATCACTCTTCCTTCTTTCTATCTTAGAGTGTGGCGAATCAGCCTAGTAATCTTGTTTGTGGCGATTTGATCTTATCAAACTTGATTAATTAATTTTCAATTTCTTTATTTTGATTCTTGATATTGATTGAAACTCTATTTCCTCTTCTTAAACTTTTCATAAGCTATTCATATCACATTCCCACTTCAAATTTGTACATAACCCTTCAGCTTCCTTAAAACACCTCTATAGATCAAATAACTTACTCCAATTACGAATTTTCATCCACCCAACAACTATACCATATCCCAGTACTTCTTTTCATCCACAAAACCCTAAAAGAAAATATACCTATTAGGTCTTGATTCACCATTGAAGATCCTTGAGGCATATCAGTACCACTAAACAAAAAATTTGTTTAGATAAGAATTTGAATGCAACTAAGCAAAATTCCGCTCATTCACAAAACTACATTATAAATAATAATGTTGTATTTATAGTGATGACAGCCTTTCCATGTCTAACTTATACTAAAACACCTAATTCATCTATGATAAGGATTCTTAAGTAAATAAGGATTACTAAGTCATCTAGAATTCTATGAGGATAAGCCTAATATATTGGTTTCCTAATCCTACTTAAAATCTTGCTTGTAGAACCCTACTTGATCTCAAACTCCTTGCCTAGTGACATTTCCTACTGCTGCTGGAATTCTCCTTGGCATGGATATCCTTTGTCAATGAGGATTAATCTTTCTTGGATGGCAGCAACTTCATTTCCATGATTGAGCACATCATTAGGGGTCAGCACGCCTACTGAAATCGTTCCTAAGCTGCTGTCCCGTTTGATTCTTGAGTTCTTTTCTTATATTTACGTCCCCTTAAGCCAAATACTGGTTAGGCCTCACTGCTAGGCTGCACACTTGCTGTTGCCATGCTTGTTGTGCACATTTTCTAGCCCATGCTCTCCTTTGCTACCTCATTTTCTGCCCGTATTGCATTTCCTGCATACTTAGGTTCTCAACAATCCCCCTTTCTTGAAGACTCACCTTTTCCTTAAGGTGGAAGTTTGAAAACTGCTGCTGGATGTCATTATAGTCTTCCTAAACTTGTATGGGTAATGGCAAAGATTGTAGCAATCCTTTGGTATGCCATCTTCTGGTTTTATCCATGGGCAAATGTCACAATTGTTGTCTTTCTTCTTGACTTCTACCGTGAATCTTTATCTGCATGTAAGTACAAAACCCTCTTGAATGTTATCCTTTCCGTGAGTTATGGAAGTGATTCAAGATTTTCCCTCTTAGTCCCGGTATGTTCTGTACATACACCTGCTGGTTGTGCCAAATATATCCATTCTTAAGGGTGAATTTACTAACCTTAGGGTCGAAATTCTTGATCTTCTCAGTGAGTTCTTGGCTTTGGGGATCAATCTCTATTGCCTCCTTGATTTCTATCCATTCATTCCACTCTGCTCTGCTAATGGCAGTGAGGCATGCATCATTAGGCTCACATGCCATCTATAATACTTCACCCCTATTACTTTCTGGACAATGTGTCTGCTACTTTGTTTTCCTTGCCTGGTTTGTAGATTATTTCCATACTCGTATCCTAGCAACTTGAGAAAGAACTTTTGCTGCTCCAGGGTGGTAATTTTCTATTCCATGAGGCTTCTTAAGGGTTGTTGATCTGTGATGATCAGGAATTTCCTTCCAAAAAGGTAAGGTCACCGTACCTTGGTTGAATGGATGATGGCCAACATCTCCTTGGTGTATGCAATAGATCTTCCGGCTTGACTAAGGATAACACCTATGCCATCTTGGCATGCGTCAGTGTGAAGCTCGAAGGTTTTGTTGAAAGTCGGGCAGTGCTAACACTGGGTCTCACACATAGCTTGCTTCAACAACTTGAATGTGTCTTCACTCTTCTTTGTCCATAGGAATCTGTCCTTCTTCAGTAAATCCATTAATGGTTTTGCTATGGTACAATATTTATGAACAAATCGGCAGTGGTAGCCTGTTAAACCTAAAAATCCTTTAAGTTCTGTGACATTCTTAGGAGTTGGTCTGCCTTCACTCCATCTTCAGATATGATGTGACCGAGGTACTCAAGCTCCTCTTGCATGAATGTGCACTTGGATGGCTTGATGACGAAATGATTTCTTCTTAACACTTCTAGTCACTTTTGCTAAGTGTTCTATGTGATCATTGTAGTTCATGGAATAGACCAAACATGTCATCAAAGAAAACTAAAACAAACCTACGCAAATAAGGTTTGAAGATATCATTCATGGCTACTTGAAAGGTGAAGGGTTCGTTGCATAGTCCAAAGGGCATGACTAGGTACTCATAGTGTCCACTATGAGTATGAAATGTTGTCTTCTACACGTTCTCTTCTTTCATATGTATTTGATGATATCCGCCTTGAGATCAGCTTGGTGAACAGCTTTACTCCATGTAACTCATTCAGCATATCACCAATTGTTAGGATCGAAAAATGATCCTTGATAGTTGTTTGGTTGAGTGCCCGATAATTGGTGGAAAACCTCCAAGTTCGTCTTTCTTTCTAATAAGTAGAACGGGCAAAGAAAAAGGTAAGGTGCTAGGTGTACCGGTAAGGTGCTACATTAATCGCCTTGGTTTCATTGATTAATGGGATGGCATGGTCATAATGTCTTAAGGGTGGTAGTCCTTGTGGCTCTCCTAAGACATCTCTAAATTGCTCTAGTAGGTTCCTTACTCCCATTGGTATGTCTTCGTGTGAATGATGTTTGACTGTTTTTTTTTCTCTTTTATGGCCAAAAGAACTGCAAAACATTGTGCCCTTTTTCTGTATAGTCATTCAAGGGTACTTACCTCACAATGATGTGCTGTATTGATGGTGGATGCCTCCCACGTGTAGTTCTTTTCCTTTCAGTAGAAGTGAATGGCCATGGATTCATAGTCGAACATTATCTTACCCATGGTTTTAAGCCAAGCATTGCCTAAAACCACATCAAGACCTGTCAGGGCTAACACATGCAGTTCTGCCTCTATTTTGACTCCTTGAATTTGCATAGCAACTACTTGGATTACTTGCACACACTTGAGCTTTTGTCCACTTGCCACTCTTACCTCAAAGGGTGCAATCCTTTTTAGACATAGCTGGAGTGTTTTTACTCGTTTTATGTTGATGAAGTTATGAGTGGCTCCATTATCAATCAACACCAAAACATTCTTGTTGTTTATGGTTGTGAACAACCTCATTGCAGTAGGCTTGGTGGTTGCCCCTACTGCAAGCAAGTTGATTTCACCTTCTTCCACATAATCCAGGGAGTGTTCTACCTCTAGTTCCTCCTCACTGTCCATGCTGCTTTCTTGATCTTCCTGCATCACTACTAGACTCCTTTGCTAATTTTTTGAGTGCTAGAGAAATCCTTAATGTTGCAGGGAATTTCTAGATCTTCAGTGTTCAAGTTGTAACATGGATAATCATCATTCTATCTGGGGAGTGGAAAATCTAAAATAGATGCAAATGATGGCATTTGATCAATATTTGTGCCTTGCGAAACATGCTACATGCTATGCATATTTTCCACTGCAGTTTGAACAATGAATGGTCTAAAGGTCTGATCTTGCAGCTTGTGAAGCTATCTGTGAAAAATCAACAAGTTCTTCAGTCCGGACAAGAAAATGATTAGGAACTTTGTCTTATGTTCAAGGTTTAGCCAACAAGGCAAATTGTTCCACTTTAATTTGTTGTTCTTCCACTCTTGGTAGTGCTAAAGAAGATGTAAAAGTAGTAGCATAAACCTGAATAGATGAATAGGACGTTTGGCAGATGCATTGTTCGACTCTTCACAAGACATCTGCATCTTTATCTTGGCATTTGGATCATTTAGTCTTGTCCTGGAGCATTTGTGTCCTTAGTGTCGCCTTCACTTGGATGTGCATATGCATCTTCTATGTGTAATTTTTTTCCTCCGCTGTCATCAACTAAAATTGCTGGTGATGAAACGTCTTCACTTATTCTCCAGATTGGCATATCATAAGGTAGAGATGAGTACTCCAAGTTCTAAACTGGTGCAGCACTCTCCGAATTTGATGAAGGATAGACTTGGTTCCCATCAAACTTGGAACAAATATTTATGATGCTAGATGGGCCAAATCTGTCCATCAATTCTTGTGTGAACCTTGTCCAGCCAATCCTTCTACCTTCTCTGCCGTAGGTAGCCTTAAGCCAACACCACCATTGATTGGCCCTCCCACATAGGTGATAGGATGCAAAATCAACCCTTTCACCCCTCTCTACACCTTGTTTTTCAAAGTAGAATTCAGCTTTGGAGATCCATTCGGTTGGATCTCCTTTTCAAAGGTAGGGAATTCAATTTTTACCTGTTTGGTTTGGCTTGGGCTGTCGTAGTGCTGCCATTCCTCTCTCCTATTTGTCCGCCAATGTTCTGGCTCATGATGACTCTGCATTCTCCTTGGCTGCCATACTGCTGGCCTTCGATCCAAGACCTCATTGTCATCTGTATTCATTATAGGGGTCATGGGGCTGGTGCAAATTCGGTGGCACCTCCCTTTGCACCCTAGACTCATGTGCACTCTCCCCCTTTCTTGAGGGGGAAGCTGCTCATGGTCAGAATCTCCCTTGTGCTCATGGTGTTGTGAGATCTTGAAATGCAGCCTTCTAGATTGTTGTGGCAGTATGCTGCTCCTTCTTTGCTTGGTGTGGCTTTGCCTTCTTGCCACTTGGGGTGTATCCCTCTTCAACTGCTCAGGGAATGGATGATGGATGATAGTTGTTGTTTTATGTCACTTACCTGGTTGTTGAGTGAGCGTCAGTTCCTCTCTAAGGTCAGAATTCTTCCAAAGTCCTCCTTAGTTCGCTGTTGTAGTGAGGGTGAATGCTGCCTTGATGACATGGTAACCGTGATGCCTTGCAATTGACTGGTGTTTGTGCTGATGTCTCAACTAGCACAATTGGTTGGGATGATCGTGCTACCTTTCAGCTCGTGATTGTGCTTATGTCTCAATAAAGCACCAATTTGTTGGGGTCCCGATTTCTTTCCCCCACTTTTCTACACCTTGGGGGTCAGCATGCCTACTAGAATCCTTCCTAACTTGCTGTCCCTGTTTGATTCTTGAGTTTTTTTCTTATATTTACATCCCCTAAGCTGTCCTTTGGGTTAACTAATATATATAAGGATATGTTGGATAGGCAAGACAACTCTTAAACCTATTACAACTTGCCTTGGTTGAAGAAGACAACACTTGACTTCAACCTTAAGCTCTTAAGCAAGGAAGACAACTCTTAACCTTGTCTTAAGCCCAAGTTATCTCAAGACAACTCTTAAAAGATAACCGAAATATAAACAAGAAAGTAAGCAAGAATGCTAACCTTGATTCTTGATTAATGAATGAGAAAATATCAAAATTCGGAGCATATGTCCTCCTTATAAATAATGGGTTGTATTTATAGTCCTAAGACAGTCTTATCCTAATTTAACTAGTACTTAGGTTCCTTATCCACTTAGGATATATTTTCCTATAAACAAGCTTTTCTAAGTCAACTAAAACATTATCAAGATAAACCTTATCCTATTGTTTCCGATCCTGCTAGAATTCTTAGTCTTGCTTGAATTCTTACTTTGTCTAAATCTTTCTGTCCTTATCTTATCTTGTATTCTACAGTGGCTAGACTTTATCTTTGCTTTTCTTTCTAGGACTCTCAATGCATATCCTTTTGCCTTTAGGATTCTCCTTAGCATGAATATCCTATTGCTACTGGAACTCATGATACGTGTCCTATTGATGATAGAACTCTTCTTGGCATAGATGTCCTGCTACTGCTAGAATTTCCTTGGCATAAATGTCCTCCAACAGCCGCTGGAGTTCTTCTTGATGCAATTATCTTCTTCTACTAAAACTCCTATTGTCGTGAATGTCCTTCTGCTACTGCTAGGCTATACACTTGCTATTGCCATGTTTGTTGTGCACATTTTCTGGCCCATGCTCTCCTTTGCTGCCTCACTTTCTGCGCGTTGCATTTCTTGCATACTTAAGTTCTCAACACAATGGCATTGGGCGAGTTTGATAGTGTGTAAGATGAACTTTCAAGAGCAACTAGAAAATTTGCGTGGTGTCGGAATCTTTCAGCAGTACAAAGGACAAACTTCGGGGAACAACTGGTACATGTTCATGCCCACAGCAGAGGATTCAGGTGCATTGAACAAAACATAGGACGAACTTCTAGGAGTGGCCAAAACATCCCTACGAGTGCAGTAGAGGCTTCAAGCACGTTTGGTAGTGAGCAAGACGAACTTCTCAAACTGACCTGAACATCCCCATAGGTGCATCAGCGACTTTGATGACATTCGTCTGTGCCTGGGATGAACTTCGGGGAGCGACCAGAACATCCCTGCAGGCGAGGCAATGTGCGTTCAACAATGCGAGTGAAGAACTTCTAGAAGCGACAGGCAAATTCCAGCGAGCTCTGCAGAGGTGTCAAACACTTTCAGCAGTGTTCGGGACGAACTTCTGGTGTGGCAGCTGTGTTGCACACATCCAACAATGGGTGGGATGAATTTCCAGGAGCTACTTGAACATTTCAGCAGGCGTGGCAGAGGCTTCGGGCGCTTTGGGCAGTGCACGGGATGAAGTTCCATGAGCGACTGGAGCATCACCGTAGGTGAGGCAGCGGTGTTGGATATGTTCGTTAGTGCACAGGACAAACTTCCGTGAGCGAACGGAACATCCCCATGGGCAGTGTAGAGGTTTCATGTGCATTGACAGTGCACGGGACAAACTTCTGGGAGTGATTAGAACATCCCTACAGGCAGGGTAGAGGCATTGGGCAAGCTCAGCAATGTGCAGTACAAACGAGGGGGAGTGACCGGAACAACCCAACTAGGGCAATTGAGGCATCGAGCGGGTTCGGCAGTGGACATGACGAACTTTTGAGAACGACTGAAAGATGCCCCTTGGCATGCTGTGTTTGGCAGTGTGCAGAACATACTACTGGGAGTAACCGAAACATCCCCATGAGCGTGGTAGAGGCGTTGGGCGCATTTGATAGCATGCAGGACGAACTTCAGAGAGCAACCAGAATGTCACCTTGGGTACAGCAAAGGTTTCCGGTGCGTTGGGCAGTGTACGGCAGTAACTTCCTGGAGCGACTGGAACATCCCCGCGGGCGCAACAGTGGTGATAGGTGCATTTGGTAATGCACAAGACGAACTTGCAGAAGTGAACGGAACATCCCTACGGCTTTGCAGAGGCATCGGACGCGTTTGGCAGTGCTTGGAACAAACTTTCAAGAGCTACCAGAACATGCCGCGGGCATGGTAGAGGCTTCAGGCATGTTGGCAGTGTGTGAGATGAACTTTCAAGAGCAACAAGAACATCCCTGTGGGCATGCCAGCAGCGTCTGACACGTTTGACAGTGCACAGGATGAACATCCGCTAATGACCAAAATATCCCCACAGGCGCGGCAGAGGATTAGAAACGTTCGGCAGTGTGCAGGATGAACTTTTGAAAGCAACCGGAATGTCCCTACGGGCACGGCAATGGCACCATTTGCGCTGGGCAGTGCATGGGACCAACTTCTGGGAGTGACCAAAAAATCCTTGCAAGCTCGGCAAAGGCTTCGGGTTCGTTAGGCAGTGCCCATTACAAATTTCTAGGAGTGACCAGAACATCCCCGCGGGTACAGTAGATGGGACGGGCATGCTCAGTAGTGCTTGGGACAAACTCTCAAGAGCTAGCAGAACATCCCCGCGGGCTCAGCAGAGGCTTCAGGCGCATTAGTTAGTGCACAGGATGAACTTTTGGGAGCAAGCAAAACATCCACGAAGGGCACGACCAAGGCATTGGGTGCGCTAGACGTTGCACGGGACGAGCTTCCGGAGTGATCAGAACATTCCTGTGGGCGCGGCAGCGCTGTTGCACACTTTGGGCAGTGCATGGCATGAAATTCCAAGAGCCACTGGAACATCCATGCAAGGGTGGCTCAAGCTTTAGGCAGCTTGGGCACTATGCAGAATGAGCTTGATGGCACGACTGGAATATCCCCTGTGGGCACAGTAGAGGTATTGGGTGCGTTCGGCAGTGCATAAGACAAACCTTTGGGAGCGACTGAAAAATCTTGTAGGCTCGGCAGAGGCGTCGGACGTGTTCGACAATGCTTGGGATGAACTTTTGGGAGTAAGTGGAACATCCCTGCAGGCATGGCATATGTGTTAGGCGGGTTCGGCAATGCGTTGGGCAAACTTTCAAGAGTGACCAAAGCATCCCTATAGCTGTGGCAGAGGCTTCAAGCGCATTCGGCATCGGGTTCATTTGTCACTGCTCGATGCAAACTTTAGGGAGTACTGGAACATCCTGGCTAGCACAGCAGCAGGGTTGGCACATCCAGTAGTGTGTGGAACAAATTTTCGGGAGTAACCAGGACATCCCTTCAAGAACAGCATAGGGGTTGTGTGCATTCGGAAGTGCGTGGGATGAACTTCTGGGGGCGGCCAGAACATCACCGCAGGCAAGGCAGAGGCTTTAGGAGCATTGGGCAGTGCATGGGATGAACTTCCAGGAGTGACTTGAACATCCCTGCAGGTGCAACAGAGGCATCAAGTGTGTTGGTCAGTATGTGGGCTGAACTTTCAGGAGCGACCGAAACATCCTCACAGGCACGACAGTGGTATCGGACATGTTTTACAATGCTCGGGATGAACTTCTGTGACGAACCGGATCATCCCCATGCATGCAATAGCGTTGTCAAGTGCATTTGCCAGTGCATGGGACAAACTTTTGTTAGTGACCAGAAAAACCCAATGGGGTTGGCAGGGATGTCAGATGAGTTGGCAGTGCTTGGGATTAACTTTAAAAAGCGACCAGAACAAACCCGTGGGCATGGTAGCGGCATCGGACATGTTTGGTAGTGCATGGGACAAGCTACTGGGAGCAAGCACAACATCCTTGTAGGCACAGTAAAGGCATTAGCTGCATTCAGCAGTGCATGGGAAGAACTCACAGGAGAGACTGGAATATCTCCACGTGCGTGACACTGGCATCGAGCGCAATCGGCAGTGCACAGGATGTAATTTCGAGAGCGGCTGGAACATCCCCGCGGGCAGGCATCAGCATTGGGAACGTTCGGCAGTGCTCATGACAAACTTCCGGGAGTGACCATAAAATCCTCACAGGCTCGGCAGAGGCATTTGATGTGTTTAGCAGTGCTCAGGATATCCCTGTGGGCACAACAAAGTCTTTGAACGCTTTCGACAGTGCTCTGGATTAACTTTGTGGAGTGCCTGGAATATCCCTCTGGGGGTGGCAACAGCGTTGGGTGCTGTCGGGACGAATTTATAGGAGCGATTGAAAAATCCATATGGGCGCAGCAGCGATGTTTGGCATGTTCGGATGAACTTTCGAGCGCAATTCGAAAATCTTTGTAGGCTATGCAAAGGTGTCGGACACATTCGGCATTGTTTGGGACGAACTTCTAGGAGCGACCAGAACATCCCTGTGGGTGCAACAAAGGCTTTGGGCGCGTTCGGCAGTTCTTGGGACAAATGTTGGGGAGCAACTGGAACATCCCTGCAGGCATGGCATAGGTGTCAGACGTGTTCGGCAGTGTAGGGATGAACATCCCTGCATTCGGTGGTGCTCAAGACGAACTTCAAGGAGTACTTGGAACATCCCCAAGGCCATGGTAGTGGGCTCGAGCCCATTCAACATTACATGGGACAAACTTCCGAGAGCAAATGGAACATCCCTGAGAGCATGGCAGAGGGTTTGGGCACATTCAATAGTGTGTAGGAGGACATCCAGGAGCAACTTGAACATCACTGCAGGCATGGCAGCGCCATCAAGCACGTTCGGTAGTGCTAAGGACAAACTTCTTAGAGTAATTGGGACATCCCTATGGGCATAGTGCAGGCATCGAACATGTTTAGAAATGCGTGCGACGAACTTTGGGGAGTGACCAGAACATCCCTGCGAGTATGGCAAAGTCTCAGGCACATTCGACAGGGTGAAGAATGAACTTACAGTAGTGACCAAAACATCCCTGCAGCTGTGGTAGAGGCATCGGGCACATTCGGCAGTGCGTGAGATGAACTTTTGAGATCAACCGTAACATCCCCATGAGTGCAACAGCAGCCTCGGGTGTGCTCAACAGTGCACGGGACGAACTTCTGGGAGTGACTAGAACATCCTCGTAGGCGCGGTCGAGGCTTTGGTCCTATTGGGCAGTATGCAGGACAAATGTCCTTCAGTGACCAAAACATCCCAATGGGTGTAGTAGAGGTGCGAGCATGTTCGACAGTGCACGGGAGGAACTTCCAGGAGCGATCGAAAAATCTCTGTATGCTCAGCTAAAGCGTTGGATGCATTCAGCAGCGCTCGATACAAACTTTTGGAAGCGGCTGGAGCATCCCTGCGGGTGCAGCAAAGGCTTTGGGTGCATTCGGCAGTGCACAAGACAAACTTCTAGGGGTGATCGGAACATCCTTACAGGCATAGCAACGACACTACACACATTCAGCAGTGCACAGGATTAACTTCTGAGAGTGACTGGAACATCACTATGGCGCATAGCAGAGGCTTCGAGCACATTCGGTAGTGTGCAAGACGAACTTCCGAGAGCAATCGGAACACCTCCGCCAACTCAAAAGAGGCATCAAATGCGTTTGGCAGTGCACAGGAAGAACTTTTGGGAGTGACCAAAACATCCTTGCAAGCGTGGTAGCAGCATTCGGTGTGCTCTGCGGTTCGTGGGACAAGCTTTTAGAAGTGATTGTAAAACCCCTGTAGGTTTGGGATAGGCATCGGACATGTTCACTTGGAAAAACTTTCGGGAGTGACCGAACAACCTCGTGGGTATGGCAGAGGCACCAAGAGTGTTCGGCAATGCGTGGGATGAACTTTCGGGAGCAACGCTAACATCCCTATAGGCATGGCATATGCTTCGAGCCCATTGGGTAGTGTGCAAGACTGACTACCAAGAGCACCCAAAACATCCCCATAAGAGCGACAGCGACTTCGGACACATTTGGTAGTGTGCGGCACAAACTTCCAAGAGCGACCAAAACATTCTCGTGGGCTCAACAATGGCGTCAGACACATTCATTAGTGAGCAGGACAAACTTCCAAGAGCAACCAGAACGTACATGCTAGCGTGGTAGAGGCTTTGGGCGCCTTGGGAGGTGCACGGGACGAACTTCCATAAGCAATCGGAACATCCCCCTGGGCATGGCAGAGGCATTGGCATGTTTGGCAGTGCGCAAAATTAACTTCAGTGAGCGATTGGAACATCCTTGCAGGCGCAATAACAACATCAGGTGTGTTTGGCATTGCGTGGGACAAATTTCCCAGAGTGACCGAAATATCCTTGTGGGTATGATAGTTGTGTCAGGCGTATTTAGCAGTGTGCGGAACAAACTTTCGAGATTGACCAGAACATCTCCACAGCTTCTGTGTTGGGCGCGTTCAGTAGCGTGTGGGATGAACTTCCAATAGTGACTGAAAAATTCCTGCAAGCTTGGCAGAATCGTTAGACTCATTCGATAGTGCATGGGATGAACTTATGGGAGCAACCAGAACATCCCAGCAGCCATGGTAGCGGTTCAGGCACATTCGGCAGTGCACAAGATGAATTTCCAGGAGTGACCGAAACATCCCTGCAGCGTGGTGAGACATCAGACACGTTCGGCAGTGCATGGAGCAAACATCCGGGAGTGACCAAAACATCCCCTTTGGCAAGTATGAGACTTTGGGTGCATTTGGTAGTGTGCGGGATGAACTTCTAGGGGTGATAGGTACACCCCAGCTGGCAAGGCAAAGGCGTTGGGTGCGTTCAGCAGTGCAAAGTACAAACTTCCAAGAGGGACCAGAACTTCCCTACAAGTGTGGCAGAGGCATCGGGCGCGTTCAACAGTGCACAAGACAAACTTCCAGGAGCAATTGGCACATCCACGTGAGCGTAGCTGAGGCATTGAGCGTGTTCGCCGGTGCGCAGGATGAACTTCCAAGAGTGACTAAAATATTGTCGCAGGCATGGTGGCATCAAACACGTTCGGCAGTGCACCAGACAAACTTCTTGGAGCAAACAAAAAGCCCCAACGGGTTCGGCAGGGGCGTTAAACACTTGGGCAATGCTCAGGACGAACTTACGAGAGTGATCGGAGCATCCTAGCAGGCGCAACAAAGGCATTGCGTGTGTTGAGCAGTGCATGGGAGGAATTTTTGGGAGCAACCAGCACATCCCCACAGGCGTGGCAGAGGGGTCAGGCTCATTCAGAATAACGTAGGGCGAACTTTTGAGAGCAACCAAAGCATCCTCACAGATGCGGCGACAGTATCCAGTTGGTATGTACTAGGGACCCTATTTTTTTCGCCACTTTTCTACACCTTAGGGGTGAGCACGCCTACTTAAAACCTTCCTAACTTGCTATCCCATTTCATTCTTGAGTTTTTTTTTCTTATATTTACATCCTCTAAGCTGTCCTTCTGGTTAACTAATATATATAAGGATATGTTGGATAGGCAAGATAACTCTTAAACCTATCACAACTTGCTTTGGTTGAAGAAGACAACTCTTAACTTCAACCTAAGCTCTTAAGCAAGGAAGACAACTCTTAACCTTGTCTTAAGCCCAAGTTATCTCAAGACAACTCTTAAAAGATAACTGAAACCATAAACAAGAATGCTAACCTTGATTCTTGATTAATGAATAAGAAATATGCTAAATTCAAAGCATCCCTCTCCTCACAAATAATGGGCTATATTTATAGTCCTAAGACTGTCTTATCTTAATTTAACTAGTACTTAGGTTCCTTATCCATTTAGGATATGTTTTCCTAAGTCAACAAGTAACTAAAACATTATCAAGATAGACCTTATCCCATTGTTTCCTAATCCTGCTAGGATTCTTGGTCTTCTTGAATTCCTACTATGACTATGAATTCCTACTTTGACTATGTCCTTCTATCCTTATCTTATCTTCTTTCTTATAGTTGTTGACTTCTTCTTCGTCATTTTCTTCTTAGATTAGACTTTTGCTGTGGCATCCTTCTTCTCCAAGACTTTTTTTTGGCGTGGTTGTCTTGCTGAAGTAAGCCTTTCAAGACATCTTGTTGCTGCTGGAGTTCTTCACGTCGTCACTCTCTCTTCTCCTGCTCGGATTGCTTCATGCATGTCCTGCCAATGTTGGTCTTCTTCTTAACTTGGCTTTCCACAATTGACTAGGACTGAGTCAGAACCTAGCCCGTGCTTCACTGCTTATTGCGTGCAGGCTTATTGTGTGAACACTCTGGCCTGTTTCTGCCTCTCTTTCTACTTGGCACCTTGCACGCATTCGCTCACGCTCCCTTTGCCTCCTAAGGTCCTCAATAATCCCCCTTTCTAGAGACTCACCTTGTCCTCAAGGTGGAAATTAGGGAAACATTACTTCTGGATGTCATTATAATACTCCCAAACTTGTACAAGTAATGGCAAAGGTTGTAGTAATCCCTTGGTCTTCTAATCTTCTGTTTTTATCCATTGGAAAATGTCACAATTACTGTCTTTCTTCTTGACTTCTGGCATGAATCCTTCCGACCAAAAGGATGGCTTAATCTTGGGGTTGAAATTCTTGATCTTCTCAATGAGCTCTTTGCTTTGGGGATCAATCTCTATTGCGTCTTCGACTTTTGTCCATACATTCCACTCTACTTCGCTGATGGTGGTGAGGTATGCATCATTAGGTTCACATGATGTTCATAATGCTTAACCTCTATTCCTTCTAAACACTACGTCTACTACTTTGCTTTTCTTGCCAGGCTTGTAGATTATTTCATACTCATAACCTAGCAACTTGATAAGAAACTTTTGCTGCTTTGGGTGGTAATTTTCTGCTCTGTGAGGCTTCTCAAGGGTTATTGATCTGTAATGATCAGGAATTTCCTCCCAAGAAGGTAAGGTCGCCATACCTTGACTGCATGGATGATGGCCAACATCTCCTTGGCATATACTGACCATTCCTTCTTCATAGGCCCTAAGACTCTGCTCATGTATGCAATAGGTCTTTTGGCTTGACTGAGGATAGCACCTATGCCATCTTGACATGCGTTAGTGTGAAGCTTGAAGGTTTGGTTGAAGTCGAGTAGTGCTAACACTGGGGTCTCACACATAGCTTGCTTTAACAACTTGAATGCATCTTCACTCTTCTCTATCCATAGGAATCCGTCCTTCTTCAACAAGTCTGTTAATGGTTTTGGCTATGATATCGTATTTACGAACAAATCGACAATAATAGCCTATTAAACCTAGAAATCCTTTAAGTTTTGTGACATTCTTAGGAATTAGCCATGTTTGCATGGCTCTTATTTTCTACTGGTCTACCTTTACTCCATCTTCGGATATGATGTGACCAAGGCATTCAAGCTCTTCTTGCATGAATGTGCACTTAGATGGCTTGATAATGAAACGATTTCTTCTTAACGCTTCTAGCACTTTTGCTAAGTGTTCTAGGTGATCATCGTGGTTCCTAGAATAGACCAAAATGTCATCAAAGAAACTAATACAAACCTACACAAATAGGGTTTGAAAGATGTCATCCATGGCTGCTTGAAAGGTGTAAGGTGCATTGCTTCATCACTTACCACTTTAATGATGTTGAACAACCTTTTTTTGCACTTGTGCCCAGCTTGCCACTTATCATTGCACCTAAAACATAGGCCTTTTTCGATTCTCCTGTTGATTTCTTCAATGCATAACTTGAAAGGGTCCTCTATTTTTGAGGGTGCTATCTTACTTGATAAGGATGTTTTACCTAGTTTGTTCGAGGGTTTGATGACCTTGGTTGTGCTGCGGGTGATGCTTCTCCCATCGTTGATAAGTCTTGCCAACCGAATGCACTGAGTGAGAGAGTTTGGATCCCTCATCTTCACTTCTCGGCTTAGCCAAGGTACAAGGCCATCTAGAAAAGTGCCAATTAGTGCACTATTTGGCCAATGTCCTACTAATTCGGCCAACCTCTCGAATTCTTCAAGGTAGCTTTCTAGATATCCCTCTTGCCTAATCTTGGCAAGCTGTCCCTTGTAGTTTGTCATGCTAAACGGGCCAAATCTGTTCACTAACTCTTGTGTGAACCTTGTCCAGCCTATCCTTCTTCCTTCTTGGCCATAGGTGGCCTTAAGCCAACACCACCATTGGTTGGCTCTCCCACATAGGTGATAGGATGCAAAATCAACCCTTTCACCTCTTTCAATACCTTGTTTTTCAAAGTAAAGTTCAGCCTTGGAGATCCATTCGATTGGATCTCCCTTGTCTCAAATGGCTTGGGCTGTTGTAGTGCCAATCTTCCCTTCTTTTGGTGCGCCATGGTTGTGCCTCAAGGTGATTGTGCACCCTTCTTGGTTGCCATGATGCGAGCCTTCTGTCCCAGCACCTCCTCATTGTTGCTATAATCATTGTAGCGATCATGGGGCAGGTGTTTGTTTGGTGAAGTCTCCCTCCTGCTTCCCAAACTCATGCACCTTTTCCCCCTTTCTTGATAGGGAAGTTGCTCCTAGTCAGATTCGTCCTCATGAGCTTGGTGCATGTGACTTCTGATTGCAACCTCCTAGATGTTTGTGGTAGGGTGGCTGTTTCTGCCTGACTCGGTTTGGACTTGTTTTCCAGCCACTTGGGTGTGTCTCTCTTCAATTGTTCAAGAGAATGAATGATAGATGATAGTTAGTGTTTGATATCACCTACCTGGTCATTGATCGCATTTTGGTTCCTCTCCAAGGCAAGGATTCTTCCGCGGTTAGTGACTGAGAAATCTTCCCCGGTCTGTTCCTGTGGTATGGGTGAATGCTATTGAGATTACATGGTAACCGTGATGCCTTGCAATTGACTGGTGTCTATGCTGATCTCTTAACAAGAGTAAATTTGTTGGGATGATTGTGCTACCACTCAACCAGTGATTGTGCTGATCTCTCAATGACAGCACCAATTTGTTAGTGATCATACTATTTCTCAACGAGAGCACTAATTTGTTGGGGACTCAATTTTTTTCTCCCACCTAAGCTCTTAATCAAGGAAGACAATTATTCACCTTGTCTTAAGCCCAAGTTATCTCAAGACAACTCTTGAAAGATAATTGAAATATAAATAAAAATAGAACCAAGAATGCTAATCTTGATTCTTGATTAAGAACGAAAATATACAAACTTGGAGCATATATCCTTGCTCACAAATAATGAGCTATATTTATAGTATTGAATAGCCTTATCATAATTCAACTAGTACTTAGGTTCCTTATCCACTTAGGATATGTTTTCCTAAGACAACAAGGTTTTCTAAGACAACTAAAACCTTATAAAGATAGACCTTATGCAAATATTTCCTAATTCTACTAGGAATCTTGGTCTTTCTTCATTAGACTAATCCTATTTTGACTAAACCTTTCTGTCCTTATCTTATCTCATCTCCTACAGCTACTGTCTTTCATTTTGTTGTTTCCTTCTAAGATTAGGACTTCCTTATTGCATGTCCTTCTGTACCAAGAGTTCTCCTTGACGTGGATAACTTGTTGAAGCTAAACCCTTCTTGACGTCCTGCTATTGCTGGAGTTTTTCATGTCGTACACTTCTTTCTCCTACTTGAATTGTACCATGCGTATCTTGCTGATGTTGTAGTCCTTCTTAGCTTGGATGTCTTGCTATTATTGGAACTTTCCTTGACATAAATATCTTATCACTGTTGGAGTTCTTCTTGATGCGAATATTCGTCTTCTGTTACAACTTCTGTTGGCATGAATGTCCTTCATTGATTAGGAATGCCCAGGCCTTACTGCTGGGCTGCACACTTGTTGTTGCCATGCTTGTTGTGCACATTTTTGAGCTCATGCTCTCTTTTGCTGCCCTATTTTTTGCCCATTGCCTTTCTTGCATACTTAAGAAGAAGACTAGTATTGGCCAGACACGCATGAAGTAATCTGAGCAGGAGAAGGAGAGTGACGACGTGAAGAACTCCAGCAGCAGCAGGACGTCTTGGCAGTTTTACTTCAGCAACAAGACCATGCCAAAGAGAAGCCTTGGAGAGGAAAGACATGCCACAGCAGAAGTTATAATCCAAGAAGAAAATGGCAAGAAGAAGTTCAGCAGCTGTAAGAGAGAAGATAAGATAAGGACCAAGTAGGAATTTTAGTCTTAGTAGGAATTCAAGAAAGACCAAGAATCCTAGTAGGATTAGGAAATAGTGGGATAAGGTCTATCTTGATAATGTTCTAGTTAACTTAGAAAAGCCTGTTCACTTAAAAACATATCCTAAGTGGATAAGGAACCTAAGTACTAGTTAATTAGGATAAGCCTATCTTAGGACTATAAATACAGCTCATTATTTGTTAGGAGAGAAGATGCTCCGACATTTGTATATTCCTCATTATTAATCAAGAATCAAGGTTAGCATTCTTGCTTACATTCTTGTTTACATTTTCAGTTATCTTTTAAGAGTTGTCTTGAGATAACTTGGGCTTAAGCCAAGGTTAAGAGTTGTCTTCCTTGCTTAAGAGCTTGGGTTGAAGTTAAGAGTTATCTTCTTCAAAGAAGGCAAGTTATGATAGGTTTAAGAGTTATCTTGTCTATCCAATAGATCCTTATATATATTACTTAACCCGAAGGATAGCTTAGGGGACGTAAATATAAGAAAAAACTCAAGAATGAAACGGGATAGTAAGTTAGGAAGGTTTTAAGTAGGTGTGAGAGTTCTCTTCTTCAACCAAGGCAAGTTGTGATAGGTTTAAGAGTTGTCTTGCCAATCCAACATATCTTTAATCATTAGTTAATCTTGAAGGACAACTTAGCAAACAAGAATCAAAGAAAAGAACTCAAGGATCAAATGGCACAACAAGTTAGGAAGATTTTTAGTAGGTGTGTTAACCATTAAGGTGTATAAAAGTTAGGAAAAAAAATGCGGTCCCTAGGTGTGGCTTCCAATATGTTTGGCAGTGCACGAGATGAAATTCCGTGAGCGACCAGAATATTCCCACAGGTGTGGCAGTTATGTCAGCACGTTCGGTAGTGCGTAGGACGAACTTCCTGAAGTGACTAGAACATCCCTGCGAATGCGATAGAGGCGTTGGGCGCATTTAGCGGTGCTCGAGATGGACTACTAGAAGTGGCTAGAATCTCCCCACTGGCGGGGGGCAGCGGCATTGGACACATTCATTAATGCACATGACAAATTTTTGGGAGCAACTGGAACATTCCCGTGAGCGCAGCAACAATGTCTGACACGTTCATGTTGAGGACCTTGGAGGTAAAGGAAGCGTGAGCGAATGCGTGCGAGGTGCCAAGTAGCAAGAGAGGCAACAACAGGCTAGAATGTGTGCGCAAGAAGCATGCATGTAGCCTGCAATGGAGCACGGCCAGGTTCTAACTCTATCTTAATTGATTGCTAAAATCCAAGCCAAGAAGAACACTAGCATTGGCAAAACACACATGATGCAATCTAACCTTATACCTTGGCTAAGCCAAGAAGTGAAGATTGTGAAAAAATGTTTATGAAGAAACAAAGACATGTGAAAGAAAGATTGATGAAAGAATAAAGAAGCTTGTTTATTCACTAGCTAAATAGTTACACATCTTGGGTATATATATACAACATTCTAATGGCTTGGTATAAGCTTATTTTAATTTTCTAATAGCTAGGTACAATACATAGTAGTATATCTTTCAATTTTAAGAACTAGCCATTATTTTATCTTTTAGTGGTTAGCTTCAAATGGGCTTTGAGCTTGATATGGGTGTACATAGGCCAATCAAAGAGTTATTTGAGCTTTTTGTCTTCGCCCTTAATTTCTTCATCTTCAACACTCCCCCTCATGTTGGGCTTGAACAAATTGATCGAGCTCAACTTTCATGCGAACTTTTGGAGTTGTTGAATACTCGAAGTTTGATGAATATGTCCACCAATTGAGCTTCACTCTTGACATAAGGCATTAGGTATTCCTTGTCCTAGAGTTCCCTTGAGATATTTGAGTATTTGGTCCACCATTTCCATGTGATTGGTCATTGGACAAGTCATGAATTGGCTTACCTGATTCACAACAAAAGAAATGTTAGGTCTAGTAAATAGTTAAATAGATTAACTTACCCACAATTCTTTAATATTGCTTGATGTCTTCAATTGGTTTGCCCTCCTTCTTTTTGGCTTGTCCTTCAATTGGAGTTGATGCTATCTTCCCTCCAAGCTTACCTGTCTCTTTCAAAAGATCAAGTGTGTATTTTCTTTGGGATAGAAATAGCCCTTTATTAGAATGGGCTATTTCTATACCTAGAAAATACCGTAAGTGTCCAAGGTCTTTAATATCAAAAGTAGACTTTAAATAACTTTTAGTGCTGTTTATTCCCAAAGTATCACTCCCTGTTATAATGATATCGTCCACATATATTATCACAACAGTAATACCATTATTGGAGTGTTTTATGAATAAAGAGTGATCAACACTACTAACCTTAAAGTGTTGAGAAGTTAAAGCACCTAACAACTTAGAGTACCAAGCCCTAGGAGATTGTTTTAAGCCATAGATGGCTTTTCTAAGCTTACATACATGCGGTTTTGGTACTTTAATGTTGTATCCTTGTGGGATATCCATGTAAACCTCTTCTTCTAATTCCCCCTGGAGAAAAGCATTTCGAACATCCATTTGATACATTTCCCATTCATAATTAGTGGCTAAGGACAAAATAACTCTAATGGTGTTCATTTTGGCTACTGGGGCAAATGTCTCAGTGTAATCTAAACCATAGGTTTGAGTGAATCCTTTAGCAACCAATCTAGCTTTATGTTTCTCAATGGAACCATCACTCTTCAGCTTGGTTTTGTACACCCATTTACACCCAACTGTTTTCTTACCTTGGGGAAGAGTAACAATTTCCCATGTCTTATTCTTAACTAAAGCTTCCAACTCCTCATCCATGGCATTTCTCCAAATAGGAATGTCCTTGGCCTCGTTGTAGCAAGATGGCTCTTTCAAACTATCCAATTTGCTTAAAAACACTCTATAACTCTCTTTAACATTATCTAAGGTATAATAATTTTGTATAGGATGTGCTGTGACTTTGTTCCCATAAAAGAATACCCTATTTTTCTGCCATTCGGATGGAGGCTTCCTAATTCTTTGAGATCTTCTAAGAGGAAAATTTTGATCATGTGATGAAGAATCAGACTCTCTCTCATTTTGACCCACCGGTGAGGAACTAAATGGGATTTCATGCTCTAAAACTAATTGATCATTAGGGTTCTCATCACAAGGTGTTTCCTCACTTTGACTTTCGCTAACTATGTTTTGTTCTTCATTTGATTCCAATGGTTCATGAATATCACCATTCTGTTGTGTTGAATCTTCATAGATAAAATCCTCTTTTTCGCTTTCATTCAAACTAACTCCATTATTGATTTGATCGTTATTCCTTAACAAACTCAACCGATTACCTACAATAGATAGGGGAAGAGGATCCCCTTTCATTTCTCCTTCATTTCTCACTTTATCAAAGTAAGGATCACTTTCCAGAAAAGTAACATTTCTTGACAAGAATTTCTCATTCGTAAAAGGATCTAAACATTTATAACCCTTTTTATCAATGCAATACCCTAAAAATATGCACTTTACACTCCTATGACTCAATTTATCTCTAGCATGATTAGGGATGTGAACATAACAAGTACAGCCAAATACCTTTAGATAAGATAAGTTTGGTTGCCTATTATGCAACAATTCAAAAGGAGATTTTCCATTCAACAACTTCGAAGGCATACGATTTATCAAATGTATGGCAGTGAGAATGGCTTCATTCCAATATCTTTTAGGGACATTGTGATGAAACATTAATGACCTTCCTACATCTAAGATGTGCCGATTTTTTCGCTCGGCCACACCATTTTGTTCAGGTGTGTAGGGGCAAGTCGTTTGATGAACTATCCCTAAAGTGCTCAAGTAATTCTCAAAGGCGTGACTAGTATATTCTCCCCCATTGTCGCTCCTAAGAATCTTAATCCTTTTGCCAAGTTGATTTTCAATTAAGGAAACATACTCTTTAAAACATGATAAGGTCTCTGATTTGTTTTTAATCAAGTATATCCAAGTGTATCTCGACTTGTGATCAATGAATGTGACAAAATATCTAAAGCCATTGTGAGATTCTAAAGGAGAAGTCCATAGATCAGAGTGAACAAGATCAAACATTTCATTATAACAAGTTTCCGAATGTACAAAAGGAAGTTTAGTCTGTTTTCCAAGATTACAAGCCCTACATTGTTTAAAATCACTAAACTTCATTTTCGGAATCATTTTACACAGAAATGTTACTAGGATGATGGCCTAGTCTTGCATGCCAAAGTTTCTGAAGTCCACTGTCTTCCTCAACTCTAAGGGCTTGATTGGTACTATCCAAAAAATATAGGCCGTCATGTAAGGTTCCCTCACCAATCTTCTTCCCGGTTGATATGTCCTGAAATATCACCTTATTGGGTTCAAAGGTAACACGACAATTTAAGTCTTTTGTTATTCTACTAACGGACAGCAAATTTGATGAAAAATTTGGCATATAAAGGCCACTTTTTCTCTTGGATAAAACTTTAATATCTCCTAATCCCTTAATGGGTATTTCACTACCATTGGCTATTGTCACATTTCTAATGTTTCCTAGGGTTTCTATTCTAGATGCCATGTTTTTATTTCTAAACATATGATTAGTAGCACCTGAATCAATAACCCAAGGGTCAAACTTAAAATGTGAGTTGGAAATCATACCTTGAGAGGAGCTTGGAAGATGGTTCTGAAGTAGTTTGGCCAAATCCTCAAGGAGTTTTGAGTTCCCTTTTTTCGATTGCATTTTGAGCACCTTGTGGTGGTACCTTTTCCTTGAAGTTAACTGGCCTCAAATGTGGATTAAGAACCCAACATTTTTCTTTAGTATGACCTAGCATCTTGCAGTGGCCCACACTTCCAGCATTTGTCTTTGAAGGTTGTGCATCCGTTCACATTTATCACACTTAGCCTTAACTTTTGCTCCTTGGACCATCCTGCCTTCTTCCTTGCTGTCCACCAAACTACCTCTCTCAGCCTTGCTTGAATTCCCATTCAAAATCTTTCTTTGCAAGTACTCTTTATTAACCTTGTTTACAACATCATCATAACGAGGCAAAGGCTCAATTCTAAGAATGTGGTTCCAAAGATCTTCGTAGTAAAACCCAACACTCGTTTTTCACATAATGCTCTTTTAGCAAGATTGATCCAAATTGAGTAATTTTTTTCATTCAAGGGAAATGTGGTAAGTTTCAAGGTAATGTTACCATCATCATCAACTCCCTTCAAGGAACTTTTGCTCTTGGTGTTGTATAATGAGCCTTCCTTTTCCATCCTTTAATTTAGCTATGAAGGAGAATGTCTTGATACACCAAGAACCAACAAAGCAACAAAAGGTAAAAGCTAGATTCAAGATGAAACTTGCTCTGATACTATGTGAAAAAATGTTGATGAAGAAACAAAGAAGTATAAAAGAAAGTATAGATGAAAGAATAAAGAAGCTTGTTTATTCACTAGCTAAATATTTACACATCTTGGGTATATATATACAACATCCTAATGGCTAGGTAAGAGCTTATTTTACTTTTCTAACAGCTAAGTACAACACATAATAATATATCTTTTAATTTCAAAAATTGGCCGTTATTTCGTCCTTTAGTGGTTAGCTTGAAATGGACTTTGGGTTTGATATGAGTGTCCATAGGCTAATTAAAGAGTTATTTGGGCTTTTTGTCTTCACCCTCAATCTCTTCATCTTCAACAAAGATGAGGAATCCAAATTCTCTCACTTAGTGCATTTGGTTAGCAAGACTCATCAATGATGTGAGAAGCATCACCCACAGCACAACCAAGGTCATTAAACTCTCGGACAAATTAGGTAAGGCACCTTCTTCAAGTAAGACAGCGCCCTCAAAAACAAAGTGTTGATTAAAAGAATCTGAATGTGTTTAGCTCACAATTTCAAAGATTCAACATAAACCAAGTAAAAATGCAAGTAGAGAGAAAATACATGAAGAAAGAAAAATAAATAGGTTTTTTATTCTATCTTTAAATATTTACACATTTTGGATATTATATATACAACATCCTAACTGCTAGGTACAAGCTTATTTTACTTTTCTAATAACTAGGTACAACACATAATAACATACTTTTCAATTTCAAGAACTAGCTATTATTTTGTTCTTTAGTGGTTAGTTCGAAATGGGCTTTGAGCTTGATACAGGTGTCCACAGACCAGTCAAAGAGTTATTTGGACTTTTTATCTTCACCCTCAATCTCTTCATCTTTAACATTTACCTCACAATAAAACGCTGCATTGGTGGTGGATGCCTCCTATGTGCAGTTCATTCTCTTCCATTGGAAGCGCATGCCCATCTAAGAAAAGCCATACATGGGACCAGTTACTAAGGCAAGAGCCAAGCTTATTACTTTACTTGCTTGGAGGGAAATTGATTTGCTTAATAGAGTTCAATTTCAGCCAATGAGGATGATGATTTATGGTCAATGAACTTCAATAAATAAGCTTCCAATTGATTTGGCTAATAACTTAAATGATGCATTAATTATTATTTTAGTAGTTGGGTTTTAATTAATTAGTCTTAGTTTTTCAAGTAGTCATTAATGTGCAAATCTTCCTGAGCAAACTTGTTGGTTTTATAATGAAAGGCATGTTGTTGTAATGGATTTAGAGTTGATGAATGAGAAAAATTTTGCTGAGTTGCATTTATCTAAACAAATTCTTTGTTTAGTGGCGAATTATTTATTGATTCTTATCACTCTTTCTTCTTTCCATCTTAGAGTGTGGCGAATGAACCTAGTAATCTTGTTTGTGACAATATGATCTTATCAAATTTGATTAACTAGTTTTTAATTTCTTTCTTTTTGATTCTTGATACTGATTAACACTCCATTTCCTCTTCCTAAATTGTCCATAAGCTATCTCTATCATAGTCCTACGTCAAATTCGTACATAACCCTTCAGCTTCTTTAAAACATCTCTACAGATCTAATTACTTGATCCAATTACGAATTTTCATCTACTCAACTACCATAACATATCCCAGTACCTCTTTCCATCCACAAAACACCAAAAGAAAATATACCCATGAGATCTTAATTTACCATTTGAAGATCCTTGAAGTATATCAAAATTATTCTAGCTATTAATGAAGTTAATCAATAACGACAAGATAGAAAATAGTTTCTTGAGTCTTGCCGTTATATCAAGATTTGGTGTTAACAAGGCCCTGAATTTTGATGATCAGATTTGGCGTGGTCCAAAGAAGAGAATCTATTAGCCCTAGAATATTTTCATTTACCATGACTAGATTTGTTTCTAGGAAAAATTCCTTCCCTTTCAATGTTCTAAATTATTCTTCCAATTCATTATGACCATGCAATTATGCAAAGTGATTACGTAACCGGACTTTCCATAGGGCAATCCACATTGACGCAAACGTGCGCAGATTTTCGTCTATGGTGTGCTATTCTTGCACGCATGACTTTTTTGAGGCCATATGTTACTTTTATTTCTGAATTTTCATCCATGCCTACAGATTTTTAGTATCCTGTTCTTGACATTGATGTGACAGATTTTTAGTATCCTGTACTTGACATTGATGTGACCGAGTCTTGTTAGTGAAACGTACCAATGCCAGAGTTGTGAAAGGGCTGCGAGACTTTGGCCCATGGGCAAGATAGACTTATAAATCTTAGAAGGCCCATCATTGGAAGATAACATCGTGCTATGAACAAGAAGATCCAGCGTGGATCAATAGGATGGGTAGATTAGTTTTGAGGAAAGATTACTGTTTTTTAGCATGTTAATTTATTGTTCTAATCCAGTCAGACAACGAATCATGCAAAGTTAGTACGAAATTGGACTGCTGAGTCTACACCATTCATACACTGAACAGTCCTTTACTGCATGAGATTGTTACGAACGATAAGATCTGACATGTCCTTAGGCCTGATGACTCCAGTGATTCTACTTTAAGAAAATTACAACTAAATTCTTGCATTCGACGAATCCAGCAAGTTCGTCAACCTTTCAGAACAGGTAAAAAAGAACAAAAGTACATGTCTAGTCAGCCTGTAAGCTATCTGCCTTCCATGACCGTAACAGTAATGTTGTTGATTGAACGTCTTTGAAGCATAGGATAGTAAGAGAAAAATAAGAGAGCATTCTAACATACCAAGTTCAGAGTGTGCCACTCGAATAAAAAGATGTGTCCCGCCAAAGGATAATTTCTGAATGTCAAATAATTTACTCCCCCATGTCCTACAACCGATGCCAACGTCATGTACATAAGCTATGCAGGAGCAATTATTCAAGCATTGGTCTCTGCAGTTACCTTCTCCAATGTCATCTTCCCGCTTTGCGAAAGCCGGCGCCTTTATCGTCTGTAGCTTGAAAAACCTGTCTTGTCCACAAGTTTTGCTTGTCCTTTCACACTGCAGTGGAGTCCTTCTTACACAACCCCGAGTCCAATTTCCTCTGTTCCATTCCTCAACATTCTTTGGTTCAAACCCTCTCAAACAGCTGCAAATTGGTTTTTCCTGCGAATTACAGCTTCCAAATGCCCCACACCATACGTAGACATCACAATCATTTCTTGGAAACGAGAAACCATTCTCATAGTCACCTCACTCGTGTATGCAATCTTTTCCTAAAATCTTCCCTTGTGAGGACAAGATAAAGTACGTAGAAGCTGTTGCAAACATGGAAGGAAAATAACTTATTCCTTCAAGTTTATCTACTACAAGACCATATCCATCAAGATAAGCAGCAGCATAGAAGCACTCAAATGAAAACCCGACCATTCCATGTACCAGTCCGAAATAATGGATGGGTATCGTTCCAGACGAAAATTTCGGGAATGTTTGAAGGCTCAAGGCTAGGAGAGAAGCTTCCAATGGATGAATCGGATGCGTTTTTCCATGAACTAAACTGCACTTTCTCGCCTGCTCCTAGGTTAGTACTTACTCTCATCCATGATACCAATGTATCCGTCGGTTCTGGGAAACTCTTCCATATGCTAATTCTTTTGATGTTATGATGCAAGACAATATTTCCACAATCTAGAAGCCGAGCAACTGTACCATTTACTGAATTTGAAATATTTGATGACCGAAGAATCTCTTTCTGTCCATTCAAAACAACAAGACAGCCGTCCTCAGATAATATCGGATGAATCATTGAGAGGTTGTTTCTGTTCGCAACCCCTATGAAAAAATTTGGGAAATTTTCGAAAATAATCTTATTTTTACCCCCTCTTTACATTTATGACCAACTCTAATTCATTCTTACCAAACTAACCACTCTGGACGATTTTGCCCCCAAACCCTAAAACACAAGCCCTAAAAATAGACAATACTCATTTTCTTTTTTTCTCATTTTGTTCTCATTTCTTTTCTAGAGCGTAAAATTTTCGACTAAATTTTATCATCTCCAACAGTCAAGAATACAACAACAACAACAAGAAAAAAGTTTAGTCTGACTTATATTGAATAAAATTTTCGTATGTGTTTACAAGTAATTGAAAAAATTTGGCATGAATGATAGTTATTAAACCACTAAATTAAACTTGTTATGGTAGTTCATTTCTTCGTTGTTGATAAAATGTTGACACAATGGTAGAGAAGTAGGCTTGTAAATAAGGAAAATTGTAGGAAATAGGTCGATTTTGGTGTTTTGGGTGAGCAAATACAGAAAACGGAGGAGGAAGAAGATGGGCGAAGATCGGTGTCTAGGCGCATGATTTCCATACGCCCAGAGAAGAGAGGAGTCTCTGGGTGCGTGGAAATCATCGCGTCCCAGAGAGGAGTCGTATCTGGGTGCATGGACCCACGCGCCCAGGGGAAAGAGAGGAGCTCAGGGGCGTGGTTCCATGCGCCCAGTGAAAAAGAGTGTATCTGGGCGCGTGAATTGCACTCGCCCAGAGAAAAAGTATTGATGTCTGGGCGCGTGAATTCCACGCACCTAGGGAAAAGAGGGGACCTTAGGCGCGTGGAATCCTTGCGCCATTTTGGCCTGGGTTCCCGCAGACCCAGGGCCATTTTGCTTTGGGTTCGCGCGGACCCAGAGCCCCAAAGCCCTGGGTTCTCGCGGACCTTGGGCCATTTTAATATATTACTTATATAATAATATATTGTTATTATTTATATTATATTATATTTACCTATGTATTAAAATATATTATATTATATTATTGATATAATAATAATAATATTATTATTTATTGTTTATTAAATTTAATAAATAATAATATTAAATTTAAATTTATTATTTATTTTGATATTTTAATAATTTTTTTATTATTTTTTTATATATTTTATTAATTATTTCGATATTTTATTATTTATTTTTATAATTTATTTTAAATCTGTGCAGGTAGAAATGGCAACTCAACCTCGCTTGAAGATTCTGATAGATGAGCACTTTCACGCAGAGATGTGTTGTCTGACGAGATTTGCGGTGTTAGACCAAATACGGGGTAAATTAAGTGAGACACAATTAGGTGTAGAGCTGGAATTGCCTCACGTAGTTGAATTGATGGAGATTATCCAACCACAAGGTGCGTACGGGGGTAACGTCTTAACGACATCGAGTTATGTGTAGGTATGCTTTACAGTTGTGTTAATGTTTTGATAATAAGTGTTGTACCTTGTATATTTGTCTAACACATGTTTTTTCTATGTTTCAGCGTCAGTCTTCTCCTGCGAGGTCTCATCATTCGCCAGCAGCGTTTCAGTGTCAGTCTTCTCCTGCGATGTCTCATCATTCGCCAGCAGCCTCACATCACTCAAGAACTGCCTCACATCATTCCCCACCTACATCGCATCATCATTCGCCAGTCATGTCCCATCACTCAGCGAGTTTCGGGCATCATCATTCACCAATACTGGCACAGTATCCGTGAGGTCATCATCACCGGTTTTGTCGCACGAACATTCACCGCCTCCATTGCACTATTCACCCGCCGGACCAGCATACAATCATGAGTTTAGAAGATTTGTCGAAGATCAGTTCAACTCCTTAGATTCAGAGGTCCACTACATGCGGCAGGACATCATGTATATACGAGATGAGATGATGTCGATAAAATAGAGCGTGGCATCCGCGATGACATGCAGCGAATAGAACGCGAAGTGGTGGGTCGGGTCGATCAGCTATTAGTAGACCTGCAGGCATGGATGGCATTAAATGGCCATCAACAACCACAGGTTAGTTTATTTATCCTATTGTATATACTATTCTTTATGTTTTGTTGCTATAACTTTATTATGTTGTTACTTCAGCGTTGCAGAGGTTTTGAAGCAGGCCCATCATAGCATGCCATCCGACGGTGACATCATAATGTCAGAATCTGAGTGCGAAGGTGATGTAGGTTGTAGCCGGTACGGTAGGGTTTACAGGCGCGGCCCGCAAGAAAGAAGCCCTGTACACGAACCCAGATAAGCGGTCGCGCACAATCCAACCTAACAGGGAATTGCCATAGTATCCACCAGATACTGTGATAAACCCTATTGCTCTGTATGATGAGAGTGTCCACGCTGCGTATATGAGTTGGCTGAACCAATCGGATGCGACCATTGAGACGCGGACATGCACTATCACGCCGAGATGGATGCGTGGTATTTCAACTATGAATTATGAATTAGAAGATACTGTAAGTTATCTGCCCATCCCACTTGGTCATTAGTTAGTAATATACAAATGTGAGATCTAAAATTCGTTTTTTGTTTAATGCAGCATGTTCTTGAGTAATGTTATTTGTTGGGGCATCGATAGTTGGCATTACCCAACAGTGTTCGCCAGGATGTTACCATCGCGCATGCTCACCTATATGTGCGTATGAATTCCTAACTTCCTTACGATTTATTTTAATACACATCTTGACTTACTCGGTTCCTAATCCTCGCTGTTTAACTTTTCAGACCCAATTACTTTATAAATGGCGACATAGGAATGATAGGCCCCCCGACTACTCTGACCTTGAGATACACATCCGAGGTGATTGATTGGGTATCTACAAGCCTTGGAAGACGGTGGATTATGTCTTACTACCTGCGCTAATTTGTGGAGATCATTGGGTGGCAATGTTGGTGGACTTGGTGAGGCATTGCATCACAGTGTACGATTCCTCTCTCCTAGAGGACATTCAAGTACCGAGCTGCGTGATGCGATGAAGCCCATTTGCATGCTACTCCCGATGGCACTACGCAGCCTAGGATTTTGGGAAGAGCGACCTGACTGCACAAACACGAAGATGCCGTTCTAGTCCCGTAAGGCTCAAGGTACACCGACTCAACATGTTAATAGTGGAGATTGTGGTGTTTTCGTTTGTAAATATATAGAATATGTTATACTAGGCCTTCCATGGGATTTCACAGCAGATCACGGCCAATTTTTTAGGATTAAAATTGCATTAGACCTGTTTTGTAGGTCGAATACATTGATGTAGTACTTTTTCATTATTTATGTAAATAAAGTATCGATTTGAACTTCAGTACGTTATTTGTGAATATTTATTGTTGTGTACATATGTTGTGGTTGTGTTGTTTATCTTGGGTTGCAGTTGGTGGTGTTGTGTTGCAGCTGGTGGGTAGTGTTGAGGAGTTGTTGTTGTTGTGTTGTTGTGTTGGGTTGCAGTTGGTGGATACATGAGTTGCGAAGTTTTTTATGTTGTGCTATTGTGTTGACTTGTAGGTTGGTGGGTGTTGTTGTGAAGTTGTTGTAGTTATGTCGCTGATGTAAAAACAATATTGTTTGCGTTGATTTGATTATGTGCCAATCGTAGCACTAAATTTTGCGTTGGTTTAATTGTTTCAGTTGATGTATTGATTGTGTCACTAAACAATCATCATACGACAAAATATGGCGCACAAAATATATATATAATTGCGCAATTCATAATAACAAATTAAACTAAACAATCATCATCAATTTAACTATGGCGTACAATATATATATATATGTAATCGCACAATTCATAATCACAAATTAAACTAAACAATCATCATAGACAAAATATGGCGTATAATATATATATATATATATATATATATATATTATATGCCATATTATACGCCTCATAATCACAAACTCAACTAGACAATCACCATATCTAAACAGTGGTAAAAAGATTATATATAAGTGCACAAGTCATGTTTAGCAGAAACTAAAATAACCCTCTTAGGTGTCCCCCAAGTTCAAGGGGTTTCTACAAGTTGCACGATTGTGACCACGCTGCTTACATCGAGAACACCTCCAAACAGCCACTTCTTCACCAGAAGATGGGATGTGTGTATTCCGAGGTCGACCGGATGGGAGACGACCTATAGGTGGTTTGACAATGGTGGCCTAAATATCGCTAGGGGACTTGCCAAAAGATGGGATCACCAACAGGATGAATCTCGGCTGCATACACAGCCAATAGTGTACTGTTGTGATAATATTTAGAGCAAAATTCTCCATACCTACCCCTGACGAATCTAATTACTGCCATCGCGTGAGCACACGGTAGTTGTTGTAGGTTGAAGCGCCTACACTGGCATGTCTTCGCGTTAAGATCAACTATTGCAATTTCGCCACGACCCCTAACTTCGAACTCATAGTGCGAAACAGGATAAACGGACAGAGTTAGCGACAATGATTCCTCCATTTTAACTTTTGCGGACGCTGCATCAGTTAATGTGTTATCGTCGTGTTTAGCAGCTTCTTCTCTCCTTTCATAAAACCACCGCTGTAACATTGAACGTATCCAATCAGCTAAGGCCATGATGGGCAGAGTCTGTGCATCCTTCAACAATGCATTTAGACTTTCGGCAATGTTTGTGGTCATTATGTCGTATCGCCGAATGGGAAAATGACATCTTGCCCAACGATGAAATCCTACATCATTTTCCAAATAGTTGACAGCATCATTGTGAACCAATCGCATCTTTTCCAGATGCTTTTCAAATTCAGTAAACACAAATGACTTAGCAGCTTGGTAGAAACCCATGAGAAAAGCATCCTTTTTTGTGGTCTTTAAACTTGAACTTTGTTTTCAAGTTCCCTTCAATATGATATGCACAAAACCCGTGGTATGCTTCAGGGAAGACTGTTCTTACACCTTTAATAATACTGTTCTGGCGATCAGAGACAAACACAAGATCTTCAATAGGCCCAAGCGCTTCTCGTAGCTTCGTTAAAAACCATTCCCACGAAGCATCATTTTCTGAGTCCCCAACTCCAAATGCGACAAGATATATTTGATCATTTTCATCAAGAGTAGCTGCAACAAACATGGTGCCTCGATACGTGCCCTTTAGGAATGTTCCATCAATAGCAATCACAGGACGAATTGCCGTACGAAAATCACTCAAACAAACTCCAAGTGCCATGAAGAAGTACAAGAAATTTTCATCATCATCAGTTTCTATGTGCGTGATCGTGCCTGGATTCCTCTCTTCGAGTACGTAACAAAACTGCGATAACAAGTTGAATGATTCAGCTGGGTCCCCACACGCTAATTTGAGTGCTTCTTTTCGTGCTAGCTATGCTTTGCGGTAAGATACCCAGACTCCAAACTCTCGATGTATGTCATCATGAATGTTGTTTAGAGTATAAATCTTGCTAGGGTCCTGGAATTTGTCAACAACATATTCACCAATAAATCGACTGGTTGCTTGGCGGTGGCTTGGATTTAGTTGGTCGCTTCTACAAGTATGGTCGGTTTCAGCCCGCTTAACACACCAATATCCACCTTCCCCATCTGTATTTGCTGCTCATATTCGCCATTTGCAGCCGTCAACAACACATCTAACCTCAAAGCGATCTGTCGTTGACTTTGCAGCTCGAAACTGAAAATTATTCCTCAATGCCAATACACCCAATGCATCTCGTAACTCCTTCTTTGAATTGAAAAGTTGTCCAACATCTATCATGTTATGTGCAGACACGGACATTGCAGTCTCGCCTGAAGAAAATGATGGTGGAATAAGTGGCACACAACGACCACTGTGTGGAAGACTTGAAGGACCAGCCATGTCACCACCAACCCTTGTAAATGTGCCACTTTCACGAGATTGCTACCTCAAGTTCCCAACTGGGTAAGGATCGCCAGCCTCGAAATCATTCCTCCATGTATGAGGTGGCATTTCATTAGCCATGTCAACACCTTCACCTTGCACAAATGCTGGAGCCTGAAAGAACTCGTGTCCATACTCTTCATTTATTGGGCAAAACTCATATTCTCTATGGCTAACTGAAGCTCCACGCTGTATTGGTGAAGCATCTATAGGATTTGTATAATATTGACCATAGTCGAACTAGTTACTATTCCTAGAAGATACAACTAGTTGTGTAGAAACCTCTGCACCACAAGCTGGCACGTTACTTTCAGGAACTCTGGGCTCACTACGAACAACTTGCTTTGTAGAGAGATAAAGTATAGAAAGATCTTTACTCCATTCCGGCCTAATACTATCCATAAAAGCGGATACAGTATAATCGTCATCGATATCAACATATATCCAAGACCATGTCTCTGCATCTTTGAAACCAGTTTTCAGTTGAATGTTAAATTCTGTTGGATTAATTCTAGTACGCTCATATATTACGGTCAATAATTCAAGGTACTTAATATCTTTTTGAACAGATATAAGTCGGACCCTTCCATCGCGGTATTTTTCTGAACTATCAAATAACATAACCCATGATCCTCCATGGCGAACACCGACAACTGTCATTTCAGCCATATACCTAAAAATTAATAGACAAACATTAATTAATATTATATTTATATCATTTATAAATTTTTTAATGAATACATTTTCTACTAGGAAAATTAATGACTAAAAAATTTTAACCTTGGGTCCCTAGAGACCCGACGAAATTTGCACCCTGGCCCGGGTCTCCAGGGACCGGCCCTAAATTTTGCCCTGGGTCCGCGCGAGTACCCAGGGCAGAAATTAAGCCTCACGGGCCACTATTTGCCCGCCCGCCGAATTCACCCACCGTCTTTTCCTCCTCCGTCTTCTACATTTTCTCAGCCAAACACATCGAAAATGCCCTATTTACTATATTTTACACTATCTACTCTCTTACTTTTCTACTATTGTGTCAACATTTTCAAAAACAACAAGGAAGAAATGAATTACTACATCAAAAACTTAATTTTGTATAATTACAAAAAATGACTTATAAACACACAAATAAAGTAAAATTCGATGCAATATATTTGTATTAACCTTTTTTTTATATGCTGTGAAAGGCAAAATTCGCAATTGATTGGCAAAGCAACGGTGATGATATGAAAAGAAGACGAGTGACGAAATGGAAAGAAAATGGGAAGATATTTATTTTTACCTTTTGGTTATTCTGAGGGCAGAAATGAAATTGTGTTTTAGGGTTTGGGGGCAAAATCGTCCAAAGTGGTTAGTTTGGTAAGAATGAATTAGGATTGGTCATAAATGTAAAGAGGGGTAAAAATAAGAGTCTTTTCGAAAATTTCCCAAAAAATTTTCGGATGCCCTGTTGCACCAAATTCCAACATAGCAATTGCTAGATTTCATCTTAAGAGCATTAATAAATTTGCAAAGGGATTTAAAAAAAAATTCTAGGTCTGTTTTAAATTCATTCTTTATTTATTTATTTTTTTACTTTGACGTGAATGTAAATTATTGTTGAATGCGTCCAATTTAAGTTCTTGTTAATTCAACCGATGTAAACATGAAAACCTCATTTATGATAAGAAAGAAAAATGAACAATTTAAGCGAGTAGATGGGTTAGTAGCCTCACCCAGCACAACATGGAGCAGATGGTTTCGTTGAATTTGGAAGCTCGAGGGAAAGAGACTTCTCTAGTAAACCATGTGTTTTAAGTATGATTTTGAAGAAACATATACTGTGACTGCGAATCATATTTTCATCCGTTATGAGTGAATTTGTTTTCAGAAAAGATTCCTCATTTTTAATAGGTTAATTTATTATTCTAAACCATTTGACCATGCAATTATTCAAAATTAATGCGGAACTGGGCTGTTGGGTCTACACTATTGATGCATAGAACAGTCCACTACCGCACGAGAGTATTATGAACAATAAGATCTAAAGTATCTTGAATCAAATAACCCTAATTACTCTACAATATTACAACAAAATTCTTGAACTCAACGAATATATCAAGTTTGCCAACTTTTACAACAGGTATTACAATGCCCAAATCCAACTCGCACTATAGTTGTCGAATTTGATAGCATAAATCCATATAAATGTACCAAATTTTTACACTTAATTTTTCAGTTTAAATCTTTCATTATCATTAATTAATTAAACAAAAGTTTCTTCAATTTTTTCAAATGCCATAATAGTTCAATCAAATGTAAAAATGCTAAAAATGACCTCCATGATTAAGGTTTAAGATTTGCAGTAAACACATTATAAAATCTTCCATTATTTATAATATTTATAGATAAAAATATCTAAAATTAGTCTCAAATTCAATTAGCATACTTATCACTCTAAATAATTTATTATATAAAAAGTAAATGTGAAGGGCGAGCCTTCAATTCAATAAGTAATGTCATTTATAAGGTATATATGAGTTTTCTTATTTTTGAATACATAGAAAGATTGGCAATCACTTTTATCCAAATATCATACAAAAATATAGATTTTAAAATATTTTTTCAAAATAAACAAAAAATTCATATTCATAATTTTTTGTAAGATAACATATCAATCCATATTTTATAAAAATTAAATAAAAAAGTTTATAAAAACTTTCTTTATAGAAAATATACTTTAATTACTCATATCATATAGTGTTACCTATACTATTAGTAATTCGACTAATAATTGAATTAGAATCATGTGCACATTCCAAATAGGACACTAGCTACTCCAGACAAATATCAATCAAAAATATTAAATATAGTCAAATAGAATTATAATCATAATACTACAAAAAAGAAGTAAAAATATTTTATTTTAATTAATCATAGAACGATTATTTAATAATAGAGTGACTTGTAATGATTTATTTACAAAGTATTTAATAAAATTCACAATTAATTATTGACATTAATAAAACAATTGATAAAGCATTTTAAAATATGAAATTTGTAAAAATTTATAATATAAGTTCATTTATTGAATAATCAATTATTTCACAAACATTAGAGTCAAATAATTTATGCCATAAAATAATTTCACAGCCATAATGCAAAAACAACTCAATAAATATCATGATAGAAATTACTTACCTCTAACCAAATTAAAATTTTTTTTAACTGTTTCTAATTGTCATTTGAAGGTTTTGAATTTTTTATAATAATAAATAGTTCAGTAAAGAAATTAAAATAGTACAAAAGTAATTTTTTAAATTGATTATGTCTACACTATCCATTTATCAACTCTAAACAAAATCATTTATGGTCCAAATTATGACTACACTATCCATTTATCAATTCTAAACAAAATCATTTACAATCCAAAATTTTTAACTCCTAATTGAATATTTGGATTAAGTTAAAATTTTACAAATTTATTGAATACACCTAGGGATACTATTCATAAAAATTGCATGACATTTTGAGTTCAAATAAATTTTTAAAATAAAGTTTTTCAAAAGACATAACTTATCTAATTGTTTCAGAAATGCAAATGACTTAATCCAAAATTCATAACTATTTAAATATTTTTTTGAATATTATAAAATTTATAGAAAAACCAGTAAACATATACAAAAACCAAGTTTTTAACATTATTTAGGGTCTTTTAATATTTCAAGATAATAAGTATTTTAGAAAATATAAACATATCAAGATTATTTTAGAATTGAAGTTCACTTATTTATGAACTCCAAAGTTAATAAACATGTAAATATAACTATAAAAATTTCAAAATTTATATAACATATAGTAAACATAATCACCACATAAAATTTTATAATTTTTGAAGATTATTTGATAATTTAGAAAATTTATTTATACAATAAAATCTCAAAAAATATAAAATTTTAAATTTTAAAAGCTAAATTTAAAATTTCATATAAAATTAAATGCTAATCTAATTTGAGTAAAATAAAATTTTATGTTCTCCTTAACATGCAAAGATTCATATCATGAAAATTTTCATAATAATGTTAATAGAATTCTTATTAAAATAATATTATAAATATTATATTCAGCAAACAACATAAAATTTTAATGCAAACAAATTCACTGTTATACGACAATTTTAACACAAAATAGTCTGATACAACTTTCATAACATTGATACAAAGAATTCTATTTAATTTACACTAAAAAAAAAGATCATAGCAAGGCCAAATAAACGAGAAAACATAATAAATAAATAAATTTAAATATTACCTCTAATAAATCAAAAACTTAAACAACCATAAACACATAATAGAAACTCTTAGGTTTTGTGTGTTGAAATGAAAGTGGGAGGCAAAGATTAAAAAAAATATGCTTCTATATTTTGTGTAATAATATAAAATTAAAAGAATTCATTTCTACTTTGTTTAGGAAAATAAACCAAAACATCCTCATTAATTTTTATACAAGATATTTAACTATTTTTAAATAAATAAATAAAATTTATTTTATTTTAAACAAACAATATCCTTTCAAATCACTATATACAATTAGGAAAAAAATATATTTACCATTACATAAATAAATAAACTTATCCTTTATTTAAAATAAAATAAAATAATTTAGTAAAAACAAAATAACATTGTTGATGTGTATGCAACAAAAAAGACAAATGTACTTGTCTGGTCAGAATTTATGCTATTGGCCTTCAATGTTCGTAATAGTAACATTGTTGATTGAAAATCTCTTCTCACTCTGTTCAGAAGACTCTGTATCCATGGCATTCCGACCTTCCTATAAATGGAGGTTACTTAGGAGTGGGAAGATCCACAATTTCATTGTTCAGCATGGATATAACGGTTGACACGTTTGGCCTATCCTTTGCAAATTCTTGCACGCACAGCAATCCAACATGTATTTTTTGAGTTCTCAGAGTAAAAGCTTGGATCGAATATTATCGGATCAATTAATGCGACAATGTTGCTGTCTTCATTCAATAATTTCCACACCTGAAAAATTAAAAATAATCAAATTTAGGGCGAGGTACAAGAATCAGAAGAGACGCAGGTATCCATTCACAGAACAAAGGTTACCACGGTACAAAGAGGTTGAACTTCCAGGGTAACGGGATAGAACCCTCAATTTACAGTGTGGCTTTTTGTTACTAGGATACTTTTAGAAAGCTTCTGAGGAGGTGAAGAAGGGAAGAAACTTAAAAAAATAAAATAAATTTTTAATACATTTCACTCTTCTGGATCTAACAACCTACTACTATTTCTGATGAATAGTATTCTAGCTTAACATATTAACAACTATTGTACACATTAAATTTTTGCAAAATATTAAATTTACCAGAGTTTTTTAGAAGAAACCAACAACCGGAGTTTCAACGGCGTTGGGGATATGGAATAAGACAAATAAGGGAGAGACTCTTAACTTTACTTGAATATGTTAAAATTAAAACTTTACCTTAATAATTCTAAAGGATATTTTTTAGTGAGAGGTTGGAGATTTGAAGAGATAAAGAGCTTTTGTTGAGTAATTCAACTTGTTCATTCAATGAGAAAACTAATGTTTTATATACAACCTAAAAGTGACTCATGGTTAAAGATAACCATGGTTACTTTTTTAAAAAGTAACTCTAATTACAAAAAGTAAACTTAACTCATGGCTAAATAGAACCATGGTTGCTTAAAAAATCTAAAACTAAATTATTGTAGCTGGTAGTGGCCGCTTTTTGTCGGGCGGCTGATGTGCTTGTCACATCTGGCTGGTGTAGTCTTTTTTTCATCATCCAAGTTTATTAAATCATCATCAGAGGACACCACATCTAGATCTGTCATTATTTGGAAATCTCCAAAGCTTTTGATTTCTAAATGGGCTCTGATGGAATGAAAATGGTCTTCAATACTTGGATCTTCATGGATCTGGCCCAAGAAAGGTGTGTATAGTTTGAAATATTTATACTTAGTGAACACCTTCATATGCTATCTTCCATATGCATGGGATAGTCATGGGTCCAGGTTCGGGCTTTCTGAGCCGAGAGAAGTAGATTTCTGACATTGATTATATTCATCATTACTGATGGGTCAGATGCTTCAATCCACTCCTTCCAATGAGTCTTGGTCCTCAGACATGTGGGCTTAGAGAATGGGAACACATCTATTAATACCTCCATTTTGGCTCCCTCTGGATATCCTGTCGTATAGCTGGCTGGGATAGAAAATACTCTGATGTCAATGAATCCTTCACCAACTTTTTGATGTTCAAAATACGAATGCAGGATATAGGATAATTTCCAAGATAGTGGTTCTATAAACTTTTTTATTTGAACAGGTGTTGTAACCACTATTCTTGTAATGAATCCCATTTCAAACAGCTTCTTTAGAGAAAAAGGAAGTGAAGAATCATTCCAATTTTCTAAATGGGCTGTTGCCTTGAAGAGAACCAACCCCTTACTGCATACACATATATTGGGCATATCATGGTCTTGGGCTTTATAATGTATGCCTGCCAAGCCCATTCCTGGTGGATATGGCCCATTTAGTGCTACATTTCTAAGAAATTCTTGGGCATTAACCATTTCTGTCATTTTTTCTGCTAGTACATACCCAAGCACTTTTCTTTCAGCAGGGGTGTTAAAGAGAGGTTCTAATAATTTCTTTTTTGCAAATCTTTCTGTGTTCTCCTGTTGCCAGATTTCAATTTCCTTTTTTATTTCTTTTTCTCTCTCTTTTCTCTCATTGAGCTCATTTTTGCATTTTTTCCATTTTTTGTTCAAGCTCATTTACTTTTTTCATTTTTTACACTCACTTTTGCCTTTAACAAATTTACTTCTTTTTGAAGCATAAAGGGTGTTTGTGGAGTGAGAGCAGTTGTTGAAGAGGCCAAAAGCATAGACCTTAGGTTTTCTTCTTGATTTTTGAAATCAAGATAGCAACACAAGGCATGAATAGTGTCTGGTTTGGACCTTGGATTGGAATTCCACAGGTTATCTACAAGACATTTTTGTTCTGGCTTTAATTGGGCTTTGGCTTTGAAAGAGAGATTCGTTCCAGAGGGGAACGTTTTTAGTGTGTAAGGCCCAAAGAAAAAGGAGTTGGGTTGTTGAGAGTTCCTGCCATTGCTGTAAAGCGAATAATTAATCTTGTTAGAAAATTTATTTTTCTACTATGTCTACTTTGTCTACACATGCATGAACAAATATGTTAGTGGGCTTAGTGGGCTCCTAATTTGCATTGGTACCCACAACAAAATTGAATTTTGTACAAAGCCACTATGCATGTATGCAAGTTATAATTTCTAAATGTAAATTACATTTCTATTATGCAGATTACATTTCTACATTATTTGCTAATTCATAACATCATTCTTGATGATCCGAGATAGCTTATCTGCAAGAAAATTTATCATTAGCTTTAACATGTTCTATTTTACATTCTACTCCCGTAATTTTTAAGTAGTCTATAAATTTTATCCATCTATTAGTACTTAGTTTACTATAATTTATCTTGTTATAAAATTTTACTATAGCATTACAATCTGTTCTTAAAGTATATTCTAGTTTGTCAAAGATAAATATTTTAAATTTTTCTAGAGTATTTATACATGCTAATATTTCTGCATCTATACTAGTTACTTTAGTTCTATACTTTCCACTAGTATATCTACTTAATTTTTCTAACTACGAGGGATCTTCCTTATTGGTTTCCACTTTTAAAATTCCTCCCCATCCTTCTAAACTACCATCTGTTTCTATTATTATATAACTATTTTTTGGGGGATAATTCTAAATCTGGTAAATTTTTTATTATGTTTTTTATTTGTTTTAATAGTTTTTTATCTTCATTATTAAATCTAATTTCTACTCCTATTTTAAGTTTATTATAAAAAGGTCCTGTTAATTTTCCTAAATTTGGGTACATAATTTCTAGTATAATTTAATAATCTTAAAAAACTTTCTAATTCTTTTTTAGTGTTTATATCTTCATTAAAGTCTATTACTTTTTTAATTATATGTGGTTGTAATTTAATTATTCCCTTTTCCTATTTCTAATCCTAAAAATTCTATCCTGGATGTCCTAATTTTAATTTTGTTTTTGATAATATTAGTCCTTCTTTTTCACAAATATCAAAGAATTCTTTTAAATGTTGAATATGTTGTGCTATATTATCACTAAATATTAATATATTATCTATATAGCATATTATAAAATCATCTAATTGTCTAAATATGTTATCCATCTTTTCTTTGAAATATACTAGGGTGCATTTTTTAATCCAAAAGGCATGACTAACCACTCATACTGTCCTAAGGGTGACGTAAATGCTGTCCATTCTATACTATCTGGATGCATGGCTACTTGGTGAAATCCTGATTTTAAATCAAATTTACTATAGATTTCTTTGTCTTTTATTTTTAATAGTAAATAATCTATTCCTGGTAATGTATATTGGTCTTTATAAGTATTATCATTTAGTCTTTTATAATTAAATACCATCCTACTTTTTCCTCTAACTAATTCACTATGTTTTTGTACTATGAAAGCTGCTGTTCTATGTCTACTATTAGAATGTCTAATTAATTTTCCTTTTAATAATTCTTCTATATGTTTAGCATATTCTGCTTTAGTTCTAGGGTCTGGTATTATGGGTTTATCTTGTATTGTTAAGTCTGGATTTATTATATCTATTTTACAAGTTATTTTATTTTTATTCCATAACGCTAAAGGATTTTCTCCTATTACTGATAGATTTTCTAATCTTTTCATTAATGGTTCTAAATAAGTTCTATAATTTGATTCTAAATTTCCATAATTATATAGTATTACATCTGTTTCTAAGTGTTCTTCTATTTCTATTTTATCAAATTCTTCTTGTTCTTCAAAAATTTTTATTTCTAAGGGTCTACTAATAGGTGAAGTTTCTATTGTTTCTGTTTTCTTAAAGAATGTTACCCTTCCATTTTCTATGGTTATTCCACCTTGCATACTATAAATAAAATTCATTCCTATTATTATTTGAGTTCTATCATGTATTTGTAAAGGTAGTACATAACAAAATGGTAATAGATACTTTTGAGTTTTAAATATTAAGTAACTTCCTGTTTTTACTTTTAAGAAACTTTGAGTTACACTATTTACTCCTACTATTCTTACTGCCGTAGGTAATTTTCAAAACATTCTCTAGGGTAAGACTTTATCATCTATAGCACACTTACTAGCTCTTGTATCTATAATAGCATTTAAATTATACTGTTTATTATTTACTTCTATAGCTACTTTACAATTTAATAGGTTATTAACCATGTTTGCAGGTCTTACTGTATTACTTGCTATTATTTCTACTTCATCTTCTTCATCTATTTGTTTTAATTTACTTTTTCTAAGTCTGTTATTCTTTGTTCTAATCTGCTTATTTCTAATTCCTTTTCCAATTTTATTTCATCTAATTCTTTTTCTAATTTGTTTATTTTTTTCTTTTAGATAATTATTTTCTAATTTTAGAAATCCTATGTCTTCATTTTCTTTTTTATCTACTTTGACATCTTTTCTAATTTCATCTCCGTATTCTACTATTTCTCCAAAATCTTGCTATATCCATAGAACAACATACTAATTCACAGTTCTTACATTTTTTACAATTTTTTACAATTTTATTACAATAAAAGCATTTTTCTCTATAAGTATTATCCCAACTATGTGTACAATCTTTACATACTGGCGGTAACTGTTTTTCTATCATCCAATTCATAATGTTAATAGCTTTAATTGTTCTTCAAAATTATGCTGGTTTTCTATTTCTTCACTATTGTCGCATATGCTTAGTACATCACTATCATTACTATTTTCACTACCATTTATACTAATTATATCAAACTCATCTTCTAAACTCATCCTGTTAAAGTTTTTACTTTTTTATTTAATTCTTCTATATTTAATTCTAATTTTTTTAATTTTCTTATTATTATATCTTCTTGTTTTTTAAATATTTTACTAGTATTTTTTGATTCTAAACTATTTTGTAATATCTTAGTATTTTCTATTAAACTATCTATTTTTATTCGTTGTTTTTGTAATATGTTTAAATAAGATTTAAAAATTATATTATGTGATTGGCTAATAGCTATTTGATTATGTAAAATATGGTAACAAACATCAGAAATAGTATTCAGTTGTAGATTCTCAGAGTGAAATTTATGTTTATAATTTTCATTAGAAAAACAAACTAAATTTATATTATCTACAGACCTCTTCCTATGATATCCTCCTGTTTCTAAGTTTAGATAATCAAGCCTATGAAGTACCTCTTCTTCCTTACTGGTCATGATATTAGGTTAATAAACTCCGCAAGTTTTCACCTACACCTAGGACTTATCAGCCTCTTAGCTTCTGCCTAGTACTTCAGTTTACCTCTATAAGAGTTGTTTCACCTTAGATCAAGTTTTCAGGTTGATTTGCTTAATCATAAAGACTTAGTTAAATATACTTAGATCTGTTTGCTCTGATACTAATTTAGGACGAGGTACAAGAATCAGAAGAGACGCAGAGTATCCATTCACAGAACAAGGTTACCATGGTACAAAGAGGTTGAACTTCCCTGGGTAATGGGATAGAACCCTCAATTTACGGTGTGGCTTTCTGTTACTAGGATACTTTTAGAAGCTTCTGAGGAGGTGAAGAAGGGAATAACCTGTCGTTGTATCTTGTAATCCGAGAGCAATGGAGGCAGACGAGATTAGACTTACATAGCCTAGAAGACTTATACAATGCTCGTGATGATAAAAACTTGTGTTTCTTCTACCACTAACAATACTCCAAAGCTGAAGACATCGGATTTCTCTGAGAATCGCCCTTCCATTGCATATTCGGGTGGCATGTACCCACTGCAGTTCGTCGTCCGCACACATTCAAATCTTCAGGGGTCAAACCATGATCCAAGAATATATTCAAAATAATAGATGAAGGACTACTACTTACTATGTCCCGACAACCCTCCTAGTATTGGCTTGACCTTGATTGCCTCGGAATATCCTTGCCATTCCAAAGTCTGAAATTTTTGGATTTAATTCTTCATCCAAAAGGATGTTACTTGCCTTTAGATCTCTATGTATGATCCTCAATCTAGAATCCGTGTGTAGGTAAAGGAGACCTCGACTAATTCCTTCAGTAATGTTGAAGCGTTTTTTCCAATCTAAGAGTGCTTGTCCGAGGTGATCTATATGAATTGTAATACAGAGATAAGAGATAAGAGTTCTTGGTTGAAACATGAACATCAAGTTGATGTGTAGAGTTCACGTAAGGTATGGCCCAAGTCTTTTTATAGAAAATAGCATAGCATGGAACGGTTTTAACCCTCTCTATTTTGCTGCTTTCAGTTATAATTGTATTATGTCTTTCCCCATCTCATTTGTCTCTTTACATATCTCTTGAATATAATTGAATTTAGATGACGCTATTTCCTTACTCTTTTTTTCATTCTATTCATTTCAATAACACCAAGGGCCACCTTACCATTTCTGCAATTCTTTTATCTTCATTTCATCTCTCTCTGAGTTTTGAGTGTCTTTACATCTCCTTTCTCAGCCAACTCGCTAAACAGAAGTTTGTCTTTCCGCTACTAAATTTGGCATGTAAACAATTATCAAATGGGAAAATGTCATTGGACTTTGTTCACTGATTTCCAATGGCCTTATCTTCAGCATTTATCTCTAAGGTTTAGCTTTGAGAATTGTATGAAGCTAAGGCTGTATTGGCAATATTGGTGTATGTGACGTTGCATGTATGTGTTAGTGTAAATATTTACAGACCAATCCTGTAATCTCAACCTTCTTCTTATCTTTCACCGAGAATAATAAATACCCAGGTGAAATCTCATGAAATACAGAGACACATGCGTTCGGTTATTGAGTTAGGATCACATGTCAGTATAATCTTTCCGAGAACGCACGAGAGAGTTGGCTAGAAAAGGAAGTTGGAAAGGATTTGTGTACTATACAAGTAGGTACTGTCAAAGTGATTATCCTTCGGAGTTTATGACAATGGGCTATGGGGGAAATAATAACATGGGCATATTTTCAACTAGCTTACATGTTCAATTGACCTAAAACATTGTCATATTGTTGACTTTAATGGCGAATCGAATGTCATTTTAGGTTTAACCTAATATAATATTTGGCTGGTGAAATTACAGCTAGATTTGATAATGACTTGTCTAAATGAGTGTACACTTTCAAGCGCCACAAAATTTCAAGAGAGATTATTTCAATATTTTAGTATAATTAAGAGAGTAAAATAACTTAGAAATTTACATTAAACTAATAAATATAATGTAAACAAAACTCGGGTTGAATTCAACAATTTCAAATCTCTTAAGTTGGTCCACGAGATTGATTTAATTTACATATAATGTTGAAAGAATCTAGGATTCGAATCAGTTCACACCAAATCTGTTTATTTTTGGCTACTGTATCTGAATTCGGAACCTTGAATCATATTTCCCAAATTACTACGGAACACAAGTTTAAGATATTGCAAGTATTGTTGTTGTCTCGAGTATCAGAAAACAAACAAGAAACTTTTGACGGTGGATACACTTCAATTGCATATATTTCACTATACAAAAATCGTACAAAACAAAATCACAAAGTAGAGTATCATTCCCCACATGCATGACTACTTAATATTTCTTTCGTTCCCTTTGTTCTATAAAGGTTGCTCACTCAAGCTCATCACTAACAAGAAGGACGAGGCTATGCAATTACAAGGAATGCCCATACCTTCTTAGATATCTCGTGAAGAAGGAATGTCTTACGGCTTCCCTTGCTTTCAGCCGCTCTGCTGGATCATATCGAAGGAGCCGTTCAATTTTCCTTTTCAATTTTTTGATGGAGTGGGGGCTGTGAGATTACAGCAGGTTAGGGAGAAAAGCTATGAGCATTATCTGGATGAGTAGGCAAAGAAGTTTTCTCAATAAATATTCTATTAAGAGAACTAAAACAAAATGCTAATAACATTCGCTTATTTGAATAAATTAATGTCAGGAGTCGCACAAAATCAAGCAAAGATTAGCAATGTCCAACAGCTTATAATTTGCACAAGCAAATTAGAAAAAGCAGATCATGGATAAATTACCAGGAGACTGGGAAGTTTGCAAACTGCCCTCATGTTTTCTCTCAAGGTTGCACCATTTGGCCAATCTAATCGTACACCTCTCCTGAAATATTTCTTGGCACGGCGGTTGCAAAAAGATCAGGGGCACAATCTGAACTTCATCCACCTGAAAATAACAAAAGAATTTAAACATACAGAAAAAAGGAAAGCAATGATGCTTACGCAGCTCTGGCCACCATATGCTTTAAATTTTCATGTGTTTGAAAAAGAGCCTCACTCTATTCACAAGTATATTATCGAAGAAGCATAGGTAAATAATCACAGTGCATTTGAAAACATTACATCATTAGTATGCACTTACAAACATTCATAGTCAAAAGTTCACGAGAATCATGAAATGTTAACAAGAGTGATAAATGAACTATTAACCATCATATGAGTAACCATACTAGATATTATGCTCAACACAGGAAATACAGTACACTAACACCAACAGGTACGAAACATGAACTATTAAACTTCACAAATAAATAATAAATACATAAATGCTTCAAACAAAGGTGATAAAAGAAAGTTACTTGCGGAGCAAAGTTCTACAAGAATGCAACCCACACTTCACAAATCACAAGGATAGTTCCATCCAAGACCTGAAGAATGAGTCTCAGAAATGTTGTAAGAAGAATTACATAGAACACTGACTACAACAAAATGATAGACAATCATTACCAAAAATAACCTAAGGTGCACAATAATGCTGTGTTGACACAACATAGCTGTGATCTTGATGTTAAAACATTGTGCTTCCAAAATCAATGAGCTTAATTGCACTTTATTTGGGGAGATTCTCGAGATTAGAACCATCTTTTGAGGATCGCTAGAGAAATTGAACCACAGCCAAAAGGAAAATAGAACAAATCAACAATGCTAGGGATAAAGTTTTCAAGCTTTGTTTTATGAGATTCAAAGGCTTTCAATTCAACCATGCTTCTTGATGAAATACAAAAAACCAAATGGCGACCCATCTTTACCCAAGTTCCTTGTTATTTTATATAACACCCAGTTGTTGACTACAAATAAATCTATTTAACTTATACATACCTATGGGTGTGATTTGATCTAATACAAATAAATCTGTTTAACTTATAGATTAATTGAAAGAAGCCCCAATGCATTTCAAAATTGATCCATCTATCCACACCCCCTCAGCCACACACAAGTGAAGTCATTGAAAATATCTGGAAACTGGATAACGTGCCTTGGGGAAAAAGGTAACTTATAATCGGGCTCTTTAACATAGTTAGATGAAACAAGAAGAATATTTTCTCACTTCAACTCAGTGTGTGTAGGATGTAAGTCAATCACGAATGCAAACATAGAGAAAGAAAAGAATTAACAAGAAGCACAATGAACTGTCATTATCAAGCAACAACTCACACTTGTTCAAACAAAAATTATTGTAAGATTCAAATAATTGGACTCCCAACAAAATATTGATGCTTAATTCTGAATTTTATAGTAAAGAGTTTTTGAGCACCAAGTAAATAAATTTGGATGAAAATGGTGCAATAATTGTCCACATACATGCCACAGACTCTAATAGTTGTCTCTTAAGCTAATGAACAAGATCAACGGTGATATGCCTCAAGGATCTTCAAGTGAATCAGATTAATGGGTATATTTTCTTTTAGGGTTTTGTGGATGAAAAGAGGTGCTGGGATATGGTATAGTTGTTGAGTGGATGAAAATTCATAATTAAAGTTATTGGATCTGTAGAGGTGTTTTAAAGAAGTTGAAGGGTTATGCATGAATTTGAAGTGGGAATGTGATAGGGATAGCTTATGGAAAGTTTAGAAGAGGAAATAGAGTTTCAATCAATATCAAGAATCAAAATAAAAGAAATTAAAAACTAGTTAATCAAGTTTGATAAGATCAGATCACCACAAACAAGATTACTAGGTTGATTCGCCACACTCTAAGATAGAAAGAAGGAAGAGTGATAAAAATCGATAGATAATTCACCACTAAACAAAGAATTTGTTTAGATAAGAATTTGGGATGCAACTCAGCAAAATTCTGCTCATTCATAAAAACTCCCAATTACAAGCAATAATGCTGTATTTATAGTGATGACAACCTTTCCATGTTTAACTTATACTAAAACGCCTAATTCATCTATGATAAGGATTCTTAAGTAAATAAGGACTACTAAGTCATCTAGAATTCTATAAGGATAAGCCTAATATATTGGTTTCCTAATCCTACTTAAAATCTTACTTGTAAAACCCTACTTGATCTCAAACTCCTTGCCTTGTGACATTTCCTGCTGCTACTGGAATTCTCCTTGTCATGGATGTCCTTTTGTCAATGAGGATTAATCTTTCTTGGATGGCAGCAACTTCATTTCCATGATTGAGCACATCATTTTCCCCTTGTTGAATTGGATTTGCCCTCAAATCCTTCTCCTCGATGTCTTTGAAATCATCTTCTAAGTAAGGAGAAAGGTCCTTGACATTGAATGTAGCAGAAACATTATAATCTCTAGGCAATTCGATCTTATAAGTATTATCATTCACCTTTTCAACAACTCTAAAAGGACCATCAGCCCTTGGCATTAGTTTTGATTTTCTTTGTGTTGGAAACCTTTCCTTGCGTAGGTGAATCCAAACTAAATCTCCTGTGCAAATTGAATTCTTGTTCTCCTTTTGTTTCTAACCATGCATATTCTTCATTTTTCTTTTCAATTTGTTTCTTCACACTCTCATGTAGAGATTTAACAAACTCAGCCTTTTTGTTTCCATCAAAGCAAATTCTCTCTTCAATAGGCAGTGGCAACAAATCAAGAGGAGTTGTAGGATTGAATCCATAAACTATCTCAAATGGAGAATGCTTTGTTCCACTATGCACACTTTCTATTATAAGCAAACTCAACATATGATAAACAGTCATCCCAATTCTTTAAATTCTTGTTAACAACAGTACGAAGTAAAGAAGAAAAGGGTTCGATTTACCACTTTAGTTTGTCCATCAGTTTGAGGATGGCATGTTGTGCTAAAGAGTAGTTTTGTTCCAAGTCTTTTCCATAAAGTCTTTCCAAAAGTAACTCAAGAATTTGACATCACGGTCTGAAACAATACTTTTGGGAATCCCATGCAATCGAACAATCTCCTTGAAAAATAAATCAGCAATATGTTGAGCATCATTCGTCTTGTGGCACGGAATAAAATAAGACATCTTGGAAAACCTGTCAACAACTACCATAACTGAATCCTTTCCCCTCTGAGTTCTAGGCAAACCAAGCACAAAATCCATGCTTAGATCTTCCCATGGTTGGTTTGGTATAGGCAATGGCATGGCATGTATAACCCTTGTGACATCTCCTTGCTCTTAGCTTTCTTGCATATCACACATCTTTCTATGACTCTTTTAACATCTTTGATCATGGCTGGCCAATAAAAGTGTTCCTTGAGTGCCTCTAATGTCTTCTTTTCTCCAAAATGACTAGCTAAACCTCCACCATGAGTTTCCCTCACTAAGTGCTCATGGATTGAACAATTTTGGGATGCACAGTCTACCTTGCTTGAACAGATAGTCATCATGTCGATAGAATCCTTGCATGGCTCCTTTCTTGCACTCCTTATATATTGATGCAAACTTTGGGTCATCTTTATACTGATCTATAAGCATCTTAAAACCCATTAGTTTAACATTTAACATGAAATTAAAGAGTACCTCTGAGATAGTGCATCAGCCACAATGTTAACATTTCCTTTCTTGTACTTGATCACGTAAGGAAAAGACTCTAAGAATTCCACCCATTTGGCATGCCTTCGTTCAGCTTGCTTTGCCCCTTTAAATGCTTCAAGGATTCATGATCAGTGTGAATAACAAACTCCTTGGGCAGTAAATAATGTTGCCAAGTCTCTAAAGCTCTAATTAAAGCAAAAAACTCTTTGTCATAGGTTGAGTAGTTTAATTGTGCACCACTCAACTTTTGACTAAAGTATGCTAATGGACGCCCCTCTTGCATAAGAACAGCCCCAATTCCCACACCAGATGCATCACACTCCAATTCAAAAGTTTTGGTGAAATTAGGTAATGCTAAAATTGGTGCAGTTGTTAACTTCTCCTTAATCAACTCAAAACTCTTTTGTGCTTCATTTATTCCATTCAAAAGCCCTTTCCTTTCTTAATAATTTTAGTAATAGGAGCAAGTAAAGTACTAAAATTCTTCACAAACCTTCGATAAAAAGAAGCCAACCCATGGAAACTTCTCACTTCAGCAACACTACTTGGAATAGGCCAATCTTTAATAGCCTTTACCTTTTCTTCATCAACTCCAACACCATGCTTTGACACCACATAACCAAGAAAAACTACACGGTCTTGGACAAAAATGGCATTTCTTCAGATTGCCATACAATTTCTCTTCTCTCAGCACTTTAAACACCTTTCTCAAATGAATTATATGTGTTTCTAAACTTCTACTGTAAATCAGAATATCATCGAAATAAAAACAACAAAATCACCAATAAAGTTCCTAAGTACGTAATTCATCAATCTCATAAAGAGTGCTTGGTGCATTAGATAAACCAAATGGCATAACCATCCATTCATATAATCCAAATTTTAGTTTTAAAAGCAGTTTTCCATTCATCCCCTTCTTTCATCCTAATATGATGATAACCACTTTTGAGATCTATTTTAGAAAATATAGCAGCACCATTTAACTTGTCAAGCATATCATCAAGTCTAGGGATAGGATAGCGATATTTTACGTAATCTTGTTGATTGCCCTACTATCCACACACATCCGCATGGTTCCATCCTTCTTCGGCACCAACAAAGCCGGTACGAAAACAAGGACTCATGGATTCCCTAACATATCCCTATCAATCAGCTCAGAAACTTGCTTTTGCAACTCTTTAGTCTCTTTTGGATTGCTTCTATAGGCTGGTCAATTTGGCAGAGTTGCCCCTTGTATGAGATCTATTTGGTGCTCAATTCCTCTATTTGGTGGTAACCCTTTCGGTATGTCTTCTGGAAATACATCAGCAAACTCCTTTAAAATTGCTTTCACTTGAGTTGGCAGAGTAACATCTCTATTTTGAGTTGCTTCTTTGACCACTAGAATAAAGATTGACTCTTTATCAAACAAAGCTTGCTTTACTACTACTTTGTTGACAAACAAACTCTCTTTCTTTTTCTTCTCAAACTCAATTTTATCCTCTAAATTTGTTGTGGATTAAGAGGCGTTAACACAATCTTTCTGCCATCCTTAACAAAGGAATATGTATTCTTATAACCATCATGAAAAGCTCTTCTATCATACTGCCAAGGTCTTCCCTAGTAAAAGATGACTTGCATCCATAGGGACGACATCACACAACACTTCATCTTTGTATCTACCAATTGAAAAAGGCACCAAAACTTGCTGAGTAACCTTCACATCACCATTGTCATTTAGCCACTGCAATCTATAAGGTTGGGATGTTTTAGAGTAGTTAAATTTAATTTTTCTACCAAAGTAGTGGAAGCCACATTTGTACAACTACCTCCATCAATTATAACTCCACACACCTTATTCTGAATTGCACACCTTGTATGAAAGATATTCTCACGCTGCTCATCTTTCGTTTTTGCTTGTGTAGTCATGGTGCGGCGAACTACAAGCATTTCTCCAATTTCAGCATGTTCTACCTCTTCTTCCTCGCCATCTTCCACTCTCTTTTCTTCTGCAGCCTCGTCTTCACTCTCCAATTCTCCTTGTGAGTCCTTAAGCACCATTACCCTCCTATTTGGACATTCAGAAGCGATATGCCCATGTCCAAGGCATTTAAAGCATTTGATGTCTCGGCTCCGTTTTGGAGGAATTGTTTCTGCCACTTTCTCTTTTCCTTTATCAATAGCTACTGCTGACTTGCTAGGACCACTTTTCT